>PVIC010059043.1:0-10220 GCA_004025085.1 Thryonomys swinderianus | reverse complement strand
TTCATTCTTTTCATTTTTTGTGTATGTCTTTAGATTTATCAACATTTTCCCATTCTTTGCTTTAATTTCTTTTATTTTTTCATTCTTTTCCTCTGCGATAATATCCTTTCTTCTTGAAGCACATCCTTAAGAATTTCTTTTAGTGGGCCGGAGATTTAGCTCACTGGTTCCAGCACCTCCCTAACGAGCTCGAGGTCCCTGGTTCAATTCCTGGTAACCACATACAGTAATACCAGGCATGGTAATTCACACCCATCAGCAATCAGTACCACATACCACAGTGCCAGGCATGGTGGCTCACGTCTGTAATCCAAGCACTTGGGAGGCAGAGGCAGGAGGACTTGCCTGGGCTACATAGTGATCTCAGAGCCAGCCTGAACGACAAAGCGAGACCCTATCCCAGGGTGGGGGGGGGCAGGATTTCCTTTAGTGAAGACCTGCTGTTAACAAACTCTTCCAATGTTTGGGGTTTCTTAAAAGGCTTTTTCCTCCTGATCATCAAAAGACTACTTTTTTGTATACAATCTTTTCTCATGTCATTATTTTTCTGTTACTTTAAATTGCTATAACAAATGGGTATTTAAAATCCACCTATTTCCGTGGCTGGCATCATCTGGAGACAAGCTGGACACATCAGTGGTAGCTTTAAATAAATCTGGAACATCTCTCCCCTTCTACTGAATAACCTCTCTCTGACCCAAGTGCTTGGGAGCTGGGAATACCTACCTCTCCAGAAAAAAGTCAGAAATCTCAAAATGCATCTCTTCACTAGAAGAAAGGACAGCATTAGTTCTTATCACTGTCAGTAGCAAATGGTGAGTGAATTCAGGAATGTTTTCCATCGCCAGGCTTCATTGTGATGGCAGCTCACAGTGACCTCACATGGAGACCAATTGGAAAATTGTTCTTTTTAAAAAAATTTTTGTGGTTTTTTTTTTTTTTGAGACAGGTCCTCGCTTTGTAGTTCAGGCTGGCCCTGAGCTCACTATGTAGCCCAGACAAGGTTCAAACTCAGCAATTCTCCTGCCTCTGCTTCCTGAGTGCTGAGATTACAGGTGTGAGCCACCATGCCCAGCACTGTGGTATGTGGTATTGATTGCTGGTGGGTGTGAGCCACCACACCCAGCATTGTATGTGGTTACTGGGATCAAACTCAGGACCTCTCACTTGTGAGGCAGGTGCCGGAAGCACTGAGCTAAAACTCTGCCCCCCAAAAAAATTTTTGAAGATTCTGATGTAGTTTAGCATTCAGGAAATCCTGGGTTCAAGCCAAGCACCACAAAAACAAAAATAGAAGGAACACTTGTATTGTTATAAACATAATGCAAAGTTTACCATAAAAACTTTTGAAAGATAGAACTTTACAAGGTAGAAAAATAAGATCCATTGCCAGAAGACAATCACCTTTAGCTTTTTTTTTTTTTTTTTTTTTTTGAGACAGGGTCTCGCTTTGTAGTTCAGGCTGGCCCTGAGCTCACTATGTAGCCCAGGCAAGGCTTGAACTCAGCAATCCTCCTGCCTCTGCCTCCTGAGTGCTGGGATTACAGGCATGAGCCACCACGCCCAGCATTGTATGTGGTTACCTGGGATCAAACTCAGGACCGTATGCCTGCAAGGCAGGCACCAAAACCACTGAGCTAAATCTCTGGCCCACCTTTAGCATTTTTGTATGTTACCTTTCGGATTTTTTTTTGTATGTGCTCTCTCTTATTCACCTCCTCCTATTATCCCTCAATTAGGATGATGTAGTCCTAATATCTAATTTGTTTTGTGTTTCTTTTTGAAACTTCTTTCCCTGTTACTACAGGTGATGATCAAAATATATGATGAACATTAACATTTTTTTAAAAATTGATCACGCTAAAAAAATTATCATTAATCCCCCTCTGAATACTCTCATCTCCACATACTTAACCTGTGGTTCTTGCCACTTCCTGTTCTCTGTTGTCAGCATCTGAAGTGTGATCAAAAATGTAGTGTCCCCAGCACTCGGGAGGCAGAGACAGGAGGATTGCTGAGTTCGAGGCTTGCCTGGGCTGCACAGTGAGCTCAGAGCCAGCCTGAACTACAAAGCGAGACCCTGTCTCAAAAAAAAAAAAAAAAAGTAGTGTCCGCTCATACCATGTGCCAACCAACTGAAATACAGGCTCTTGGAAACATTACTGCACATTCCCATCCACTTTGTTCACTGGATCTGGCACCTCGTAACTTCTGGCTCTTTCCCAGTGCCACAACCATGAAAAATAAGCACTGAAATGATTCAGGGCATCAAGGCAGCTAGGAAAGTGCAATTAGACATTCACAGAAGGTATTTCTAGAAGTGCTTCAGAAGGTGACTCTAACAATGAGATAAGTGTGTTTGAAGAGTATTCAGAGTATTGGGAACAAAATAATGGCGTTTCCTTTGCTGCAATAATTCGTTTTTAAATTTAAATGTTTAACATGCTTTTATCACAATTTTTTTCTTGTTCTTCTCTTTGAAGTCCTTTCCTTCATGAACATGAGAAGTCTACGCTCCTATGTGTGCTTCACTCTCTCATCCGGTTATTGAACTCGAACGCAGTGTTCCACAGTCAGCCCTCTGCCCCAGCACAAGCTGGTAACACTGTGACAGGGATCTGCGCTGGCAAATCCAGCAGCTTGTTTGACTCCTCACTGTATAGAACTGTTGGGACCAAAGCACAATTGTGTAAAGTTCTTGGAATGTAAAGCAAACAACTAAGGCCACTGGTCGAGCTGGTCGCTCATTAACAGCAACCTCCTGGTGGGCTTGACGAGATGTAACATCCTGGTTCTGGTGAGATATTTGTACCAGCTGTTCCCGCCAAAAAATATTTCTACTTTACTAGCCCGCCCCCTGGCTGACTGTGCCCTTCCTGTTCCTCTTTCACCAATGGCCTCCCGATAGGTATGATAGATAAAATTGTTAGCCAATCCCTAGTAAGTACCCTACCCCTTCCTGTAAGTGACCTATACCACTTCCTGTAAGTAAACCAAGAATGCCTTTAAAAGGAGCCAGTAACTGCCCCGTAGGGTCTCCAATCTAGTATTAGTGGGCCCACTGCGTGCCATGTTAATAAAAGTGCCCTCGTTTATTGCGTGTGTGTTGCTGGTCTTCTTAGGTGAGCACAATTAGGGCAGAACAGAACTGGTAGTACAGTTGTCAGAATCGACTGCTGGCTGCTGGAAACTCTCTCCACCCCTAATTTTCAGGAACTTTCATCCTGCTTTCCTTTCTCTTGATCCTTTTTCCAATCTGTCTTATGCTTATTGGGATAAGCTAATTTACTAAGCACTCACTGTCTTCCCCAGACCCAGCCTTGCTCCTTTTCTTATTCACTACTCTGTAGACAACCTTATCTCTGCCTATAATTCCATCTCAAATTCAGACTTCTTTCTAACCCATATGGCTGGTTAATCTGTACCTTCAATATGACTAAAAAAGAACCCACTGCTGAATGGTAGAGTTTAATGAGCCAGCCTGCAAATGATGGATGTCACTCTTCTGGCTAGAACTCAGCCCTGCCCTAGAGTTCATGGTGCTCCTAACATTAAGCCTGGTTGGGGGCTCAGAGGGAAGGGGACACAATTGGATGACCAGTTACTACTATTCATCATAGCTAAGAGGAGTATGATATAGCAAAAGTTGCCAAAAAGAGTGACTCCTGCAGAGAATATTGATTGATTGAACAATCAGCACGACCAAATGAGAGAGCCCTGGAAATAGTCTTTCAGGGAAATCTTGGATGAAATTCTTAATCAGGAAATGACGCCAGGAGAAGAAAACAAAGGCAGATATTAAAAAAAAAGCAGTGCATCCAATGTGATTTGCTTATCCATAAAGCTGTCCAAAGCATGAGGTCAGCAAGTAGCATCTCCAAACCATCCAGATGGAGCTTTGCTCAGCACAGAGGCTTTCAGAGTCCTAGCGCGAAGACACCCAGGACGGACTTAGGTCATGTTCTGGGCACATTTTCACTTATCACAATCCGTTTTTGTTTTTGTTTACTATTTGGTTGCAAGTTTAAAAATGTTTTCTGCTTTGAGATTTCTGGTCATTTTCAAAGTTAGCCAAATTATTTCAGTTCCTTTGTTTTGTTTTGCTTTTTTTCACTTTCCATAACTTTCTCTGTCTCTCTATTCTTCCATTCCTTCCTGCCAAATCTCTTCTAGAAAGTGTGGCCTCTGACGGTGTAAACATAGCCCGGGTGTCTGTCCTTGGCTTCCTTGTTCTTGAGTCATTAGTTATTTCATGACTATGAGGTACAAGGGATTGTTCCCATCAGTCCAACTAACAGGCTTGATAGGCAAATTTTTATAACGTCTGTAAATACCTGCTTACCTGCCAAAATGAGTCATTCTTACCAACCATTCTACTCTCAAAGATGGATTAGAAGAGCTGCTTTGGAACTATTTGCTATATTTCTAAAAACATAATAATATTGAAAATCCTACTTTTATTTGTTCTTAATTACCCCCCCCCATTTCCAATACTGCTGCTACCATCTTCTCACCATTCTGCCTGCTCGTTAAGTTTTGGAAAGTGCCATGCACGAAATGGGGCCAGACTACTAAAAGATGCCATCTTGTTACAAGTCACCTCACGATGACAAGTGTCCATCTATAACATGAGAAAAACAATGGGATCTGTCCGAAGGGTAAGTTTAAGGATTAGATGAATTAATTCTTGTATTTATATTAGTATACAGAATACGTTTAGGTTTTGTTATTAATTATTTTTTTCCATTTTAATTAGTTCAGAAAGCTATGGACTGAGGGTTGAATCTGCTCATTTTCTGGCTAACAATCCTTAGTGATTGTACTTCCATGAATAAAATGTGACCATCATTCAGGACCTTCATGCTCCCTTCCGGTACATCTCCTTATTCCTTACTCAGACAGAGGTATGCCTTAGCACACACTGTCCTCTCTGTCTGGAATCTTGACCATCCACATGGAATTGTACTTCTGGCATGGTCCTTTCCTCTCATGCTGAACAGATACAGTTGTTTTCCTGTAACTCTCTCCTAGCAACCCTTTCGCCTTTATGACTCCCTGGTGGGATTGCAGTTGTGCACTGATGAGCAGGAAGCTGTGTACTCTCACGTGAACACTCAGATGTGCTCAGGCTGATCCATGATTTTCAAGCAATACAATTTCTTCCTCTTTAATGTGAGGGAACCAAAATATGCTCTGCTCCCTGTTAGGGTATTATGAAAAAATGAGGTCAACAGTGTGAAAGTCTTATGGGAGGACTATCCAGCTTTGCAAATATGAAAAAGCATCCCTGTTATTATAATCAACAAAATTGTAAAGAGAGATCTTGCCTGAGACTTTGATCCATTGCCAGTCATACCCAGTTTGAGGGCTATTACAGTATGATTTACAAAGCCTCCCCCCCCCATTGGTTGAAGACTTCATCCCCAGCTAATGACGCTATTGGGAAGAGGTGGAAAGTTTGAAAGTAGAGCCAAGTTGGAGGAAGTGGGTCACTGAAGATGTCCCCTTCCTGAGTATGTTGAGACCTCACAACTTCCCTCTCTTTTCCCCCTGACTGCCACAATGTGAACAGCTTTGCTCCACTACATTCTGCCATCTTATTGGCCAGTCTTTGCCTCAGACTCAAAACAATGGGGCCAAATATCTGTAGGTTGAAATCTCTGAAGCCATAAAACAAAAGAAAATATTTCTCCTTCAAGTCATTTATTTCAGGTAGATGAAAACTAACAAGTATCTTCTCTGTGCTATAGATCTCATTTAAATTTTACAACAAGCCTCAGAGATGCAGAACCTGCCCGTTTCCAGTGGCTGGTGAGTAATGGACGTATAACCTAAGTCCTCAGATCCATCTGGCCCTGGAGTCTGGGTTCCTGGCAGCGGCTACCTGCCTGCAACCCCACGGGTGACATGGACTGTGACTATGGAGTGTAGGAGCCACATGTCCCAGGAAAGGCTAAAACCCACAGAGAACTTGAGTCCCTGCTGGGAAGGTATCTCCAGACACAGTCACCTAAATGCAGCCCAGAGATCTGAGCCATTGGAGTTACTGGCAGGGTTTGGGCCTCTGTATTTGAGAAATCTCCCAGAATATTTAAAAGTTCAATCTGTTGAAAAACCTCTCCTCTTAAATATTAATTATTTGAACACAAACCATTCTACACCCTGAGGTGAAGACATGAATAAATATGACTCGTGTCCTTACAGATCTTTTAGTATAGAGGCAAATCGATCCTATAAACATTTGTAAAACACCAGTAAGAGCTAATGACACTGATGTACAGGTAGTGGGACTGTAGGGAAGGGAATGCCAAGCTTTGCTTGTGAGCCTAGGAAGCCTCTATCAAGGAGTATAACACTTGAGCAGAGACTTCAGAAAGAATAACACATTATCAGGAAAAGTAAAAGGCCAAGGTGGTACTTCTTAAACACAATCTATTCCAATTTGGTATTGATTTTAAGGAGAGACTAGAGAGGTGAAACCCAGCCACAGCCACTTGACCTCCTCATTCCAAGTGACTTTTCCCTCCAGTCTGGGTCAGCTGCCCCACACTTGGATTCTTTATTCTTAGGCTCTATGCTACATGTGAACTTGGGTGCCTCTGCTTGACTCTCACCTCCCATCCTCTTTACTCTGCCTCTTCCTTCTTGCCTCCCTCTTCCTTTCCCCTGCTCTATCATCCTGCCTGATCCTCCAGCTCTCCCCATCCTGGCTGCCCACAGCTCCTTTGCAGACACCCTTGCACTGCTTCACATCATGAGGCCCCTTGATACCCACTTCAGTGATATGTAGGCTAAGGTGTCTTCTCTGTCCACTTACTGAAAAGTCTACTTTTAATATATAAGTGAATCACTCCACTAACATCAACTGAGGAACCCCAACATATTTTATATGAAAACATAGTCTCAGGATGACACAATGTTAAAATTAAATGAAAAGGTCCTCTTCTCTCTACATGGAAAATGAAATTTAAAGTTTTGTTGGATGTGTTTGGATTGGGTTGCATATGAATTGTGATTTGGCAGAACACAAGTGTGAATTATTTATTGTGAGCATCCCAAATGGTATGCTTTGTAGAGATACATTTACATGATTATGTTTATATATTCTTCAGAACTATGCAATTTTGTCTTGTTCCTGTTTAGCTGATTATGAACTAGACAGTGGAGACTTAAATGTTATTGAAAAATTAACAAAATTATATTTGTCTAAATACTTTTCATATATAGTGTACTATTTTATCCTATGGCTTTGGAGGCCTAGGGCCAAGAGAAATTAGGTGTGCCTAAAACAGATCCTGAAGGCATTCCAGACAAATTTAAGTGATTCTGTCAGTAATTTAACTTGTTCACTAATGATACTACAGCAATTTTAATAGAAGGACTATTGCAGTCTATTCTAATGGGCCTGTGGTTCGAGGTGGCCCACCACTCCATTCACTCTGTTTTCTCCCTGTCTGTGCCCCCTCTTCTCCTCATCCCTTATCCTTCTGCCTTGTTCAAGAGGCTGAGTGTGGAGGATAAAGTTGAAAACAAGGTTTTCTTGGTTCTGATCACTAGTATTCCATGCTCCTTTCTATTTTTTATTTGACCTGTATCATATTTTTCAGTGTGTTTATTCTAAATTTTTTTCTGGCCTGCTCAACTCCTAGCCTTCATTCCTACAAATGGGTCAGAGTGGTGCAGATTATACCACATAACTAATAGAAGGAAATTATGATACTTAAAAGAAGCCGGGCGTGGTGGCTCACACCTGTAATCCCAGCACTCAGGAGGCAGAGACAGGAGGATTGCTGAGTTCGAGGCTTGCCTGGGCTACATAGTGAGCTCAGGGCCAGCCTGAACTACAAAAGCGAGACCCTGTCTCAAAAAAAAAAAAAGATACTTATCTTTCCATAGATAAAGAACAGTGTAATTCTAGACATGGAGGTAAAATTTTTATGAGACAGCTTCATATGAAAGAACCCAGTCTATGAGAAGAGGCCCAAGAGAGTTGTTAAAAAGAAGAGATGGAACTATTCCAAAATGTCCCTTGCCCAAAAGAATGATCCGATAGCTCAAAAGAAGTCAAACTTGCTCAGATCTCAGAAGCACTCTGTTTATTTTCAGATAAATAAAATAAACTTATTAATCAACCAGAGGCAAATAGGAACTGACCACCTAATGTATATAAGTAGAGTCAGGGAGAGTGCAGCTGGTAGACTCAGGGTCATCAGTTATCTTCTGCATAGGGAGAAAAGGGTTTGCTGCTGGGTCTCCTACAGAAGCTTGTGTTCTGGGATCCTACCACTCTGTGAAAGATAGCTTGTTGCTACAGGCTGCTTTGGACTTCAACAACATTGAGCCCAGTCTGTGGTCCAGCAAGGGCCTCTCACTCAAGTAAAGGCTGTCTTCTGTTAGAGGTCTGGGCTTTGATGCCATATGAGCCTTCCCAAAGTGAGTCTTGTAAGGGCAGTGGCTCTCCATGACCATACTTTCATGATCACAACAGCAACAGCACCATTTTAGAGGGAAGCAATAGATTCATCTCTGCCAAAGACTTTGACATTATTTTATTTCTTTGGGTCTATTTAAACCAAAAAAGTTTGT
This sequence comes from Thryonomys swinderianus, assembly GCA_004025085.1. Classification (NCBI taxonomy): domain Eukaryota; kingdom Metazoa; phylum Chordata; class Mammalia; order Rodentia; family Thryonomyidae; genus Thryonomys; species Thryonomys swinderianus. Next base: position 1,634 of record PVIC010059043.1, on the reverse strand, counting down.
CATACTTTCTGTTTTATATAGTTTAGCATAAAAATACTACTGGTAGGGCTGGAGATTTAGCTCACTGGTTCTGGGCCTGCCTCACAAGTGGAAGGTCCTGAATTCAATCCCAGTAACCACATACAATGCTGGGCGTGGAGACTCACGCCCACAAGCAATCAATACCACATACCACAGTGCCGAGCGTGGTGGCTCATGCCTATAATCCCAGCACTCGGGAGGCAGAGACAGGAGGATTGCTGAGTTCAAGGCTTGCCTGGGCTACATAGTGAGCTCAGAGCCAGCCTGAACTACAAAGTGAGACCTCATCTCAAAAAAAAAAAAAAAACTACTGGTAGCCTGACATAGTGGTGCATGGCTATAATCCCAACCCTCTGGGAAATTGAGATAGGAAGATATTAAGTTCAGTCTCAGCCTGAGCAACATAATGACATAGTGAGACTTCATCTTAAAATAAATGGGGCGACCAGAATCAATCTGTGAAATTGCAAATGTAACAAAAGCCTACCAACAAAGAAAAGCCCTGGTTCTGATGGCTTCACTGCTGAATTCTACAAAACTTTTAAAGAAGAGTTAATACCAACTCTTTTCAAAATCTTCAATGAAATTGAAAGGGAAGCAGTTCTCCCAAATTCATTCCTGGAAGCAATCATCCTCTTGATTCCAAAAGAAAAAAAAGACCCAACCAAGAAAGAGAACTACAGGCCAATCTCCTTAATGAATATTGATGCAAAAATCTTCAATAAGACATTGGCAAACAGTACACAGAGAGTTATCAAGAAAAATCATACACCCTGATCAAGTTGTATTCATCCCAGGTATGCAAGGGTGGTTCAACATATGTAAATCCATAAAAGTAATACCCTATATTAACAGACTAAAGAACAAAAACCACATCGTTATCTCAATAGATGCAGAAAAGCATTCTACAAAATACAACACCCTTTCATAATCAAAACCCTACAGAAAATCAGAGTAGATAGACTTTATCTCAAACTAATAGAAGCTATTTATGAGAAACCAACATCATCGTCAATGATCAGAAACTGAAACCTTTCACACTAAGATGAGGAACAAGACAAGATGTCCACTGTCACCACTCTTGTTCAATATAGTGCTGGAAACAATAGCCACAGCAATAAGGCAAGACAAAGAAATAAAAGGAATAAAGATAGGTAAGGAAGAAGTTAAACTGTCATTCACTGATGACATGATTCTCTACATAAAAGATCCTAAAAACTCAACCAAAAGACTGCTAGACTTAATCAACAAATTTAGTAGTGTAATTAGATACAAGGTCAGTGCTCAAAAATCAATAGCCTTTGTATACATAAACAACAGTATCACTGAGAGAGAAATTTGGGAGTCAATCCAATTCACAGTAGCATCCAAAAAATGAAATATCTAGGAATTGGTCTAACAATGGAGGTAAAAGAGCTCTACTCCAAAAACTATAGGACTCTGAAAAAGGAGACAGAAGTTGATATCTGAAAATGAAAAGACATCCCTTGTTCCTGGGCAGAAAGAATGAACATCATCAAAATAGTTATACTCCCACAACAACTATGCAATCCTGATTGAAATCCCAAGAGCATATTTCACAGATCTAGAGAACATCATGAAAAATTGATCTG
>PVIC010059042.1:0-10224 GCA_004025085.1 Thryonomys swinderianus | reverse complement strand
GGACCTGAGTTCGATCCCCGGTTACCACATATAATGCTGGGCATGGTGGCTCACGCCTGTAATCCCAGCACTCGGGAGGCAGAGACGGGAGGATTGCTGAGTTCGCGGCGGCTTGCCTGGGCACCATAGTGAGCTCAGGGCCAGCCTGAACTACAAAGCAAGACCCTGTCTCCAAAAAGCAAAAAAAAAAAAAAAAAATCAGAAGACAACACAAAGAACATTTTAAAACACTGGTTTGCATAAGTAATAGCAGAAAACTTTCCAGACTTGGAAAAAGATTTTAACATGCAGATAAGCAAAGCATATAGAACCCTAAATAGCAATGATCAGAAAAATACCACTCTACATCACATAATAAATACAATACCAGCAATACAACACATAGAATTTCAAAGGCCACTAGAGAAAAGCTACAAATAACCTATAAAGGAAAACCTATCAGAATTTTTATACACTTCTCAACAGAAACCTTAAAGGCAGGGAAAGCATGGAATAAAGTGCTTCAGACTTTTAAAGAAACATCTTCCAACCCAGACTGTTTTATCCTACAAATTCACTTTTCAAAATTGATGGAGAAATGAGATTACTTCCACGAGACACAAAACCTAAAGTTCATGACCACCAAACCAACACTCCCAAAAATCAAATACATGCTAAAAGTAGACAATAAAACTAACAATGACAAAAGGTCTAATAAAATGAACACATCTGGCAGGCATAGGAATTAATAGAAGGAAAAGAAACCAAAACAACAACAAGAAATTAATACAATGACAGGAATAAGTCAATACATATCAGTTATAACAAATGTAAATGGATTCAATTTGCCATTCAGAAGACACATATTAGGAGAATGGATCAAGAAAGAAAATGTAAATACTGGGCATGGTGGCTCACACCTGTAATCCCAACACTCTGGAGGCAGAGGCAGGAGGATTGCTGTGAGTTTGAGACTATCCTGGGATAGTAGTGAGCTCAGGGCCAGGTATACTGTGTACAAGAAACACATTTAACACACACACAAATTCATAGACTAAAATGAAAGGATGGAAAACAGTATTCCACAAAACAGCCATCTGAAAACAAGCAAGAAGAGCTACCCTGTTTTCAGACGAAGATTTCAAACTAAAGCTGATCAAAAGAGGCAAAGGACATTACATACATACTGTTGGTTAAAGAAACTACTCCACAGGAAAAGGTAACAATTACAAGTATACATCCACCAAACCATAGTGTACCCAACTTCATACAACAACTGTAATGGACATAAAAGGTCAATAAACATCAATACCTTTATGATGGGGCACCTACTACCACAAATAGATCAACTAAACAAAAAAAAATCAATGAAATATTAGAGTTGAAGCTAACCTTTCAACAAATGGATTTAAAAGACATACACACAGTGTTCCAACAATGATAGAATACATATATACATATATATGTACATAGATTATGTCCTTATTGTGTGTCAAGTGCTTTATACAGGTTATTATTATTTAATTGATAAAACAGTCCAATAGATTTTTCATTGAGAGTTTAAAATGTGCTAGGCATAATGTTGAATGCTTTAAAGTTGTTAGTTTGTTTACTCCTTATCAAGAAGATTTTCTTTTCTTAGAAGTATTGGGAATTGAACCCAGGGCACTATACATGCTAGGTAATTGCTCTGCCATTGAAATACACTCCCAGCTCTATTGTTTTCATTTTAAAGATGAGAAAATGAGCCTTAGAAAGGTTGAATAATTTCCCTGATCAAAAGATCACACTTAGCAAATAGGAAATAATTCTATATTTTACTGTGTCTCCTAATCTTTAGAAGTCTACAAAGCCAAGATGGCAAAGAATAAGAGGTACTTTTTTTTTTTTTGACATAGGGCCTCATTTTGTAGTTCAGACTGGCCCTGAACTCACTGTGTAACCCAGGCAAGCTTCAAAACTCAGCAGTTCTCCTGCCTCTGCTTTCTGAGTGCTGGGATTACAGGCGTGAGCCACCATGCCCGGGCACTGTGATATGTGGTACCAGTGTTCAAACTTGGGACCTTGTGCTTGCCAGGCAGATGCCAGAACCACTGAGCTAAATTCCTGTCCCGTAATGGGTACTTTTAAGAGCTTTTTGAAAAGTTGATAGAATTTTGTCAGAGGGGAATATAAGGATAAATCTCAGGTTTATGTCCTGGGATTCATCAGGTGAATGGGGGAGATTTGCCAGGAAGGAGGTGGAGGTGAAGAGAAGTTAGTATTGGAACATATTGGGTATGAGGTGCTTAAAGGAAACCCAGGTAGGCTCCAGTAGGAAATTCTAAGTTTTTCTTAGTAGTGATTTCTAAAATCACAAGAGTAACACACAAAAAAATAAGGGAGTGGGGAGACAGAAAAAGTTGAACAGTAAAACAAGATCATCAGGCAAAGATTTAGACTCTACTGTACTAGATTAGCCTTAATCCTGTTGTGTCAAAGAGGGAGATTTTTTTTCTACTTCTCTGAGAAGCTGTTTTTTTCTAACAGCATGCTTTCACTACTGCAGCAATTCACCTGTTTTTTTAACCCTAGAAGCAGAATTATATTCATTGAAATGTTGGTGTCAACAAATTTCTGTGATTGCTTGGGAAGAAGAAATCCATGGAGTCAAGACATAGTCCTCTTATTTACTTCTAGGACTATTTTAGTTTAACTTTAAGAGATTTATGGTACAACCTTTATATGGAAGAGGACTGAGTAACAAGAACAGTTTTTGGATTTTTGTTCAAATTATAGGAATATATTTTTATATTCTCATATATATATAGTACCCCATTTATCAGTTTATTTTTAGAATTCTCTTCAAAAATGTAAATATTGGGCTAGAGATTTAGCTCAGTGGTTCTGGGGCCTGCCTAGCAAGTGCAAGGTTCTTGGTTGGATCCCCAGCAACCACATACAACAATGCAGGGCATGGTGAATTACCCACCAGCAATCAGTACCACGTACCACAGTGCCCCACAGTGCCGGGCGTGGTGGCTCACGCCTATAATCCCAGCACTCCAGAGTCAGAGGCAGGAGGATTGCTGAGTTTGAGGCTTGCCTGAGCTACATAATGAGCTCAGGGCCAGCGTGAACTCCAAAGCAAGACCCTGTCTTAAAAAAAGAAGGAGAAGAAATAAAGAAAAAAGTAAATACTGATATTTACTTTTTTTTTTTTTTTTTTTTGAGACAGGGTCTCGCTTTGTAGTTCAGGCTGGCCCTCAGCTCACTATGTAGCCCAGGCAAGCTTCGAACTCAGCAGTCCTCCTGTCTCTGCCTCCTGAGTGCTGGGATTACAGGCGTGAGCCACCACACCCCGCACTGTAGTATGTGGTATTGATTGCTGGTGGGCATGAGTCTCCACGCCCAGCATTGTATGTGGTTACCGGGGATCAAACTCAGGACCTTGCGCTTGCGAGGCAGGCGCCAGAACCACTAAGCTAAGCCTCTGGTCCAATATTTACTTGTTTTTAATTGTGCAATACCTAGTATAGTAAGTTTATAAGCTATTTTACAGTCATATATTCTCATCTTCCTTTCAGTTGAAACCTGTTGCTGGTTTTAGAATACCTTTTAGCATAAGAAGAAAACTGTTACAGTAGTTTTCATACCATTGCCCTGAAAGAAACAGATGTATTGACACATTGATTCTGACGTAGCTCTGTTGTATACCAGGAAAATGTATATTTATATATGAGGGCTTGAAGACATTAGAGATGGATAGAAACTTGTTTATAGAGTCATTGTTTCTATCAACTTCTCTTTTTTTTTTTTTGAGACAGGGTCTCGCTTTATGGTTCAGACTGGCCCTCAGCTCACTATGTAGCCCAGGCAAGCCTGGAACTCAGCAATCCTCCTGCCTCTGCCTCCTGAGTGCTGGGATTACAGGCGTGAGCCACCACGCCTGGCATTGTGGTGTGTGGTACTGATTGCTGGTGGTCACCATGCCCAGTATTGTGGTATGTAGTTACCAGGGATAGAACTCAGGACCTTGTGCTTGTGAGGCAGATGCTGGAACCACTGAGCTAACCCTCCGGCCCAACTTTTTTTTTTTTTTTTTGAAGTACTAGGCATTGAGAATAAGGTCTTTGCACTGAGCCACATCCACAGCCCTTTTTATCTTTTATTTTGAAACAGGGTCTTGCTGAGTTTCTGAGTTACCTAGGCCAGGCTCAAATCTTGTCTCAGTCTCTCAGAATGCTGAGATTACAGCTGTGTGATACTGTGCTTCATTGTATCAATTTCTTTAGTTAGCACTATCATTTTGGCTATTATGAATTCTCCTGAAACTACTCTATGGAGGTGGTTCTTAGCCTGAAAAACTGACCAAAGCTGTTTTGTTTTGTTTTGGTTTTCCTAAGAAAGTACCTTGAGAGCCAGAGATTTAGCTCAGTGGTTCTGGCACCTATCTAGCAAGCACAAGGTCCTGAGTTCAATCCCCGGTAACCACATACCACAATACTGGGCATGGTGACCACCAGCAATCAGTACCACACACCACAATGCCAGGCGTGGTGGCTCACGCCTGTAATCCCAGCACTCAGGAGGCAGAGGCAGGAGTATTGCTGAGTTTGAGACTTGCCTATGCTCCATAATGAGCTCAGGGTCAGGCTCCACTAAAAAGCAGGACTCTGTCAAAAAAAAAAAAAAAAAAAAAAGAAAGAAAGAAAGGAAAGGAAAGAAAAGAAAAGAAAATACCTTGAGATGTCAAGTGGAGATGTCAAATGGACTCACTGATAAACAAGGCGTAATCTTACAGCTGTCTCACTCTGAGTATAGGATAGTCCTTGAGTTTGAGGTTATGCATTAAATTACCTGGGATAACTCTATAGAGTAAGAAGAGGAGGATGCTTGGGTCTGAGCTTTGAGACAGGCTCCCAAAGGAGACAGAGAACAATAATCCAGAGAGTTATATGAGGAAGCGCTAGGGAATTATTTCTTCACAGAGGCTGGGGAAGAGAACATTTTTAACAAGGGATGAGAGTTACTGATGTGATTAAAATGAGGACTGATAGGTGCTCATTTTAAACAGTGTCAGCCTTTTCTTCTTGATTATTCATACAGAGACTTTTTACACATTTTTTCCCAATGTCTCTCTAAAATTTAATATATTCCTATTAAGTATTTCTCTTATATACCATAGCTTCTTGAAGGACAAAAAAAACTACTATATCTTACAGCTTTTTCCTGTATTACCCCGATTGGGAATGCATTAATAAATAGACTAAGTGATTTGGGAGCCACCAGTGATATGTTTTGGTGGAGTGATGAATATTTAAGCCATTTTGGAATAAGTGAGGAAATGTGGAACTAAAGATAGCAAATCTAGAAAACTCTATCTTAGGATATTTGACTATTGGAAAGAGACAAATAGCTGAGGAGAGTAGGACTGATTCCACCCTTTTTAGTCACTGTTCAATTACCAAGACCTAGAGTGTGGACTCTTAGAAAACAATGTTGATGTTTCCTTAGCTCTTAGTTTACTGATGTAGAGTATTGGTATAGAGAATTACTCTAGCAACGACTTTATATAGAATTGTTTGTGCAGCTACGTGTAGCGTTCAAATTAACACATCCCTTAAATTGGATGTTTATCTTTTCTGTTTTCATTCACTGAGCTCCATTATATTTCATCATTGAAAATGTCAATTTGATTCATTATGTTTGTTTTTCAAAGGGTCAGAAGTTGTTGAATTAACAAGTATGAATGTCTTAAAAATATTTTTTCTTGCCGGGCGTGGTGGCTCACACCTGTAATCCCAGCACTCGGGAAGCAGAGACAAGAGGATCGCTGAGTTCGAGGCTTGCCTGGGCTACATAGTGAGCGCAGAGCCAGCCTGAACTACAAAGCAAGACCCTGTCTCAAAAAAAAAAAAAAAATTCTTTCTGTCTTTGGAATAGGAGCTGCATATTTGTAGATACCCAGCCAAAAGCACAGTGATACTAGACTCATCTTTAAAATTTTGTACTTTCATCTTATTTCTTCATTCTCTAGCTTATTACAAGAGAGTAAGGCAACATATTTGAAAGTCCTTGGAGATATGTGTGTGGGCTTGTTTGGCCTTTGCCCAGATTACCTTCTCACCTTCCTAACTACCTTGCCTTACGTGCCTTTAAATCTTGAAATCATAACCCTCTGGCCAGGGTACAATAATGACATTTCTTACCCTTACTCTTTTACAACTTTATATTGCATTTGTTCTGTTCACTTTGAGAAATACTCAATTTAGATTTACAGTTATAACTCATGAAATACTAACAGATGTGGGAGGATAGTTCTAAGGAAATCCTTTTTTAAAGTGGCCTTGTCCCTTTTTTTAGGAGGTGGCCAGTGATTCACTGCCATAACATAGATAAATTTGGTTCTACAACTGCCATGTCCTGACTTTTTCTGGTGCTAAATCTTTCAGCCTTTGTAAATATTCACTTTGCACCTTTATTAATCTAACAAAATGGAAAAGTATTATTCCCTGCAGTTGATAACCTATCACAAATAGAATTCCAGAATTTTCAGTAGACCGTACTTTGTTGAAGAATATGAGTGTGAATTGGCCTGATACTACTGAGATCCTTTGTTTTAAAGTGATTATTAGCAATTGGCCTGAACATGTGTTTATAAATTCTAATCCTGAATCAGTTTTTTTTTCCTTTTTGTTGCTGGGGATTCTACCAAGTACCCTATTTATGCTAAATGTGTACTCTACCACTGAGCTACACCCCTAGCATGTAATATTTTAGCAAAAATTCTCTACTGATTTTTCTTCATGATTTCCTCACTGATCTGCTTATTTCCTCCCTACCTGTTAGTGGAGATTTTTTAAAAATACTATAGCTCTCAATAAACTCCTCTACTTAAAGTATAAGATTTGAGAAGTTTTGACATGCATACATACATGAAGCCAGAACAGGGGTTAAGATAAGAAATATATCCATCAATCACCTAGGTCCTTTGGCTATTCCTTCTTGTCTTCCCCTCCTCCACCTCCTTTTCTTCAAGCAACACTTTTTCTGTCACTACAGGTTGCTTTGCATGTTTTATCAAGCATAGCTTGAAGATACTGTGGGTTTGGGTCTAGATCACTGTAAGAAAGTTAAGTATCTTGATAGTCACTTGTATCCTTTTGTTTCCTGATCTATATAAAAGTTACATTTACATTATACTGTATTCTGTTAAGTGTGCAATTATTATATACTTCACTAAAAATACTTAATTGCTAAGAACTACTAATAACCATCTGAGCCTTTAGCAAGTCATACTTTTTTGCTTTTGGATGGTCTGGCCTCAGTAGTGACGACTTCTGATTGATTGGTATGATGGTTGCTGAAGGTTTTGGGTAGCTGTGACAATTTCTTAAAATAAGATAAAAGCAAAGTTTTCCACATCTGTTGACTTTTGCTTTTATGACAGATTCCTGTGTAGCTTACAGTGCTGTTTGAGAGCATTTTGTCCACAGTAGGACTCCTCTCAAAATTAGAGTCAGTCTTATTAAATTCTGCTGCTGCTTTATCCACTAAACTTGTGTCATATTCCAAATACTTCATTGAACAGCGTTCACAGTAGTCTGTCTCAAGAAGCCATTTACTTTGCTCATTCATAAGGAGCAGCTCCTCATCTGGTAAAGCTTTATTGTGAAGTTGCAGCAATTCCATCATATTTTCAGGCTTCACTTCTAATTCTAGTTCTCTTGAAGTCTTTCTACAATATGTACAGTTACTTCCTCCTCTGAAGTTTCAAACTCCTAAGTATTAACCATAAGAGTTACAATCCACTTCTGAGTTTCTGTTAGTGTTGCAATTTTGACCTTCTCCCATTAAACATGAATGTTCTTTGTTTTTTTGTTTTCTGGTACCAGGGATTGAACTCAGGATCTTGTGCTTGTGAGGCAGGCACAGTGCCACTGAGCTACATCCCCAGCCCAATCATGAATCTTCTTGATAGCCGGTAAAATAATAAATCCTTTCCAGAACTTTACAACTTCCTTTGCCCAGATCTACTAGAAGAATCACTGTGTATGGCAGCTATAGCCTTACAAAATGTATTTCTTTTTCTTTTCTTTTCTTTTCTTTTCTTTTCTTTTTTTGAGACAGGGTCTCACTTTGGAGTTCAGGCTGACCCTGAGCTCACTCACTATGTTACCCAAGCAAGCCTTGAACTCAGCAGTCCTCCTGCCTCTGCCTCCCAAATTCTGGGATTACAGGTGTGAGCTGCCACACCCAGCATTGTGGTATGTGGTACTGATTGCTGGTGGGCATGAGTCAGCGTGCCTGGTATTGTTTTATGTGGTTACCGGGGATTGAACTCAGGACCTTGCACTTGATAGGGAGGCGCTAGAATCACTGAGCTAAATCTCCAGCCCAACAAAATGTATTTCTTAAATGATAAGACTTAAAAGTCGAAATCCTTCCATGATCCCTGCACTGTAGGATGATATGGTAACAAGCATTAAAGCAACACTAACCCTCTATACATTTCCATAGAGTCCTTGCACTTGTTGACAAGGGCATGGTCAACAATCAGTAACAACAGTGGCCATTAAATATGTAGTAAACCATATTATGAACATTGAGGTTTTGTTGTTCCATTTATAGAATACAATCAAAACGGGCTTAGTGTAATTCTTTTTTTTTTTTGAGACAGGGTCTCACTTTGTAGTTCAGGCTGGCCCTGAGCTCACTATGTAGCCCAGGCAAGCCTGGAACTCAGCAATCCTCCTGCCTCTGCCTCTCGAATGCTGGGATTACAGGCATGAGCCACCACGCCCTGCACTGTGGTATGTGGTATTGATGGCTGGTGGGTGTGAGTCACCACGCCCAGCATTGTATGTGGTTACTGGGATTGAACTCAGGACCTTGCACTTGTGAGGCAGGCGCTGGAACCACTGAGCTAAATCTCTGGCCCTTGGTGTAATTCTTAACAGCTCTTAAGATTTTCAGAATGGCGAAGAAGCATTGAATTCAACACCACTTGCATTAGCCCCTAACAAGATAATTAGCCTGTCATTTGAAGTTTGGGAGCCAGGCATTGACTTCTCCTCCATAGCTAAAGAAGTTTAGGTGGTTTTTAAAACCAGTTACTTCATGTAACCACTTTTATCCATTATTCTAACTAGAACTTCTCTATAGCTTGCTAGAAGTACTACCTTAGCACCTGTTGCTTTCCCTCTCACTTTAATGTTATGGACATGGCTTCTTTCCTTAAACCTCATCAGTCCACCTCTTCTAGCTTCCAACTTTTCTGTAAATTTCTCTACCTTTTAGCTTTCATAGAGTTGAAGAGAGTTAGGGCTTTGCTCTGAATTAGGCTTTGGCGAAATTGGAATGTTGTGGTTAATTTCATCTTTTGTCGAAACCACTAACACTGTCTTCAGTATTAGCAATAGGCCATTTCACTTTCTAAACATTCCTGTGTTCACTACAGGAATACTTTTAATATCTGTCTACTTATCGCAGCTCTCAACATGTATTCCTCTCTAAGCTTGTCATTTCTAGCTTTTGATTTAAAGTGAAAGATGTTTAACTATTCATTTGGTTTGAACATTGCAAGCCCATTATTGGCCTAATTTTGACCTCCTATGTTTCAGGGAATAGAGATGCTTCAGAGAAGAGAGACCGGTATGCCCTCTTGGTAGAACAGCTAGAACACATAACAACATTTATTGGTTATATTCCCTGTCTTAAAGGGTACAGTTTGTGGACCCCAAAGTAGCTACAGTAGTAATATCAGAGATGACAGATCCCAAAATTTATAAGATAATGAGAAAGCTTGAAAGTGAGCACATGCCATTGGGAAAAATAGGGCTTACAGAATTGTTTGACAGACTTGCCACAAACTTTCAATTTGTAAAAAAAAAAATTTCAGGGGCTGGAGGGTTAGCTCAGTGGTTCCAGCGCCTGCCTCGCAAGCGCAAGGTCCTGAGTTCGATCCCCGGTAACCACATAATGCTGGGCATGGAGACTCACGCCCACCAGCAATCAAGACCACATACCAAAATGCCGGGTGTGGTGGCTCATGCCTGTAATCCCAGCACTCGGGAGGCAGAGGCAGGAGGATTGCTGAGTGTGTGGCAGCTTGCCTGGGCACCATAGTGAGCTCAGGGCCAGCCTGAACTAAAAAGCGAGACCCTGACACACACACACACACACAGAAATTCAGTACTGGGCCAGAGGGTTAGCTCAGTGGTTCCGGCGCCTGCCTCGCAAGCGTAAGGACCTGAGTTCGAT
>PVIC010059041.1:0-10212 GCA_004025085.1 Thryonomys swinderianus | reverse complement strand
CTGTCTCTGCCTCCCGAGTGCTGGGATGACAGGCGTGAGCCACCACGCCCGGCACTGTGGTATGTGGTGCTGTTTGCTGGTTGATGGCTGGTGGGCGTGAGTCTCCACGCCCAGCATTGTATGTGGTTACCGGGGATCGAACTCAGGACCTTGCGCTTGCGAGTCAGGCGCCGGAACCCCTGAGCTAACCCTCCGGCCCAAAATTAGAGTTTTTTTAAGCAAAGCATTTTCAAGAGCCAGAGAGGATATCCTAAAATCTTTTATCTTATTGACTATTATAGCTTGGGCCCAGTAAATTAGATCTGTGCTTCTTTTGATATAAGGATACATAGGAATGTAATCATTATTACTACAAACATGTACTAATAAAATATAAACATTAAAAAATGCAAATACACTAACTGGTATGTTGTGAGATATGGAACCTCTTCCAAGAAATGGACTTGAATACACATACACACACTTCATCACTAAATTTCAGGAGTACACTCCATTATACACTCAGTATTTCTCCATCAGGACAAGGGTCTCGCTCAGTTGCCCAGGCTGGCCTTGAACTCCTGGCACTCGGGTGACCCTCCTGCCTCACCCTCCACAGGACCCAGTGTTCCAGATGTGCACCACCACACTTGGCGGCTCTATCAGGACTTTTGAGAACTTAGGGTAAGTGAAATTACTGTGGAAACATTTCATACATACCACTCTGAAGAGCATCGACCTTAATTCATTCTGTTTATTAGTAATTTTATTGAAATATATACTACCAATTTACCTCTTTGAATTATGAAAGTCAGTGTTTCTCAGGGTACCTCCTACTCCCTAATAATTCCAACCGCAGGTGCCTATCTTTCTACTTTCTGTCTCTAGATTTATCTGTTTTGGACATTCTATATAAATGCCCATATAATCTTTGGTGTTTTATGACTGGCTTCTTCCACTTAGCATAAAGTTTCAAGATTTATCACATTGTAGCATGAATCATTTCTTTTTATGGCTGAATAACATACACCGTATGGCCATAGCACATTTGGTTTATGCACTCATCAGTGAATGGGCATCTTAAGTTGTTTCCAATTCTGCTATCGACATTTGTACACGCTTTTGTGTTGACCAGGCCCTCAACTACTCTTTTATTAGTACATGTTTGGGGCACATAATGAACACAGTCATTGTGGGTAATTAGTACATGTACAGAACATATCTTCATTCTTTTTAAATACCCTTCCTCTTCAGATTGTTAATTTTTTTTTTTTTTAATTTTGAGACAGGGTCTCGCTTAGTAGTTCAGGCTGGGCCTCAGCTCACTCTGGAGCCCAGGCAAGCTGCCGCGAACTCAGCAATCCTCCTGTCTCTGCTTCCCAAGTGCTGGGATGACAGGCATGAGCCACCACGCCCGGCACTGTGGTATGTGGTATTGATTGCTGGTGGGCGTGAATCTCCACACCCAGCATTCTATGTGGTTACAGGGTTCGAACTCAGGACCTTGCGCTTGTGAGGCAGGCGCCAGAACCACTGAGCTAAATCTCTGGCCCCAGACTGTTAACTTTTAATCACACAAAGCAAAAAAGATCTCTTATAGTTACAAAAACTAAACAAAATTTGTTTTGCAAAATTTTAGGTGCTTCAGAAGTAGTTCCCTCTCAGACTGAATGGACACAGGTCTCCAGCGCAAGGCATTCTCAGTGCTGCTTCTACATGTCTACACAGGATGAAACTGAAAATGATGTCCATGTTGGGCAAACTGAAAACCGGCCTGCTAAAGACTCTGTAGGGTTCTAGATGTTGATCTGAAAGGAGTAAGAAAGATCAGAGCTTTATATCTGCAGAGAGGTCCACATAAGGACAGCTAAGACCTCCCACCTTCAGTCCCATTTGAGCTCTAGCCAATGGTAGCCCAAAGGTAACAGGTAAGTAAGGCGCCATCTTGAAAATGGCCCAGCTGAGCTACCCCAGATGATGATGCCTGAGTTGTCACAGCCAAGCCTGGCCAAGTTCAGATTTGTGATTCAGATAAATATTACTGCTATTATTTTAAATCAGAAAGAAAGAAAGAAAAAGAGAAAGATTAAACCTTCAAAAAGTATAGCTTACACAAAAGCAACAGGAATAAATATATATAATAATAACCAGTTCAAATTCAAAGTACCAAATACTATTAAGATATTTAATAGAACACTAATACCAAAAATCTCTAATATTGTTCCAATTTAGTTTTATAAAACAGAATTTAAGAGATTGAAAGCAATTTTAAGTTAAATAATTCAGGAGCAAAAGATCTATTTTCTTTTCATTCCAAAAACAAGACTATTTTCTAATATACTCTCTCAATAAGACTAAAGAAAACCATTCTGAGTTAATGTATTAGATTCAAAATTATCTCAGTTCCTCTTGTGATAGTAACAAAACCTTTAAAATACTTTTTTTTTTCTTTTTGAGATAGGGTCTCGCTTTGTAGTTCAGGCTGGCTCTAAACTCACTATGTAGCCCAGGCAAGCCTTGAGTGCTGCGATTACAGGTGTGAGCCACCACACCCGGCTAAAATACTTATTAAAGAAGGTACATTGATGGGAGGGTAGACAGAGAAATCAAGAAAGAGAATGGAGAGTACATCAGTAAATCCCTCCTATTAGGAATAAGTGATTTTTGACACAAATGGACAATTCAACAGGCAAAATAAGAGTCTTAAGCAACTGGTGCTGGAATAAATATCCATGTACAAAATAAATAAGTAAATGAATTAAATTAATTAAAAATAAACTTTGATCTTTATTCAGAATTATCTATAAAAACTAACTGAAAATGGATTATAAATTCATTGAAAAATTAAAATTATAAAAATTTCTGGAAGAGGGCCAGAGATTTAGCTCAGTGGTTCAGGTGCTTGCCTAGCAAGTGCAAGGTCCCTGGTTCAATCCCCACTAACCACATATAACAATACCATGAGCAATCAGTACCGCAAACCATAATGCCAGCACTCAGGAGGCAGAGGCAGGAGGATTGCTGAGTTCGAGGCTTGCCTGGGCTACATAGTGAGCTGAGGGCCAGCCTCAACTACAAAGGGAGAACCTGTCTCAAAAAAAAAAATTATGGAAGAAAAGAGAGAAACATTTTTGTTGCTTTGGGTCACTAAATACTGAAAGAATAACACATGAAAGGAGGGGTAAAAATCAATAAATTGGTTAACATAAGAATTTAATACATGTACTTCAGAGGACATCATAAAAAAAGGAAAGAGCCAAAGACTGGGAGAAAATATTTGAGTGGTAGGCAGAATAGTGCCACTTAGAATAATGTCAACTTCTTCCTTTTTTTTTTTTGAGACAGGGTCTCGCTTTGTAGTTCAGGCTGGCCCAGGCAAGCCCAGGCATTATGTAGCCCAGGCAAGCCTGGAACTCAGCAATCCTCCTGCCTCTGCCTCCCGAGTGCTGGGATTACAGGAGTGAGCCACCACGCGTGACACTGTGGTATGTGGTATTCATGGCTGGTGGGCATGAGTCACCACGCCCAGCATTGTATGTGGTTACCGGGATCGAATTCAGGGCCTTGCACTTGCGAGGCAGGCGCTGCAACCACTGAGCTAAATCTCCGGCCCAATAACATCAACTTCTTAAACCTGTGAATATGTAAACTTATATAGCACAGGGAACTTAAGGTATAACTACCATGGAGAACTTTGAAATGGGAGAGAGTATCTTCTATTATCAGGGCTGTCTGAAACTAACCGGAAGTGTGATGGAAGAGACTTCATAGACAGCCAGAGATGCCTGTGCAGGAGGCCACAAAGCTGCCATTCGGCCCCAGTACTGAGGACTGAGCCCAGGGCCTCCCGTGCATAAGCCAAGGGCTCTGCCGACGAGCTACATCCCCAGCCCTTTTGTTTATTTTTTATTTGGTCCCAGACTGGCCTTCAATTTGCAAACCTCCTACCTCAGCCACCGGAGTAGTTGGAATTACATGTGAAACTACACCTGCTCCATGATCAACTTTTAATAAGGAAGAAAGGGACCAAGAAGCTCCTGGCCTCTTGAAGCTGGGAATCCCCCTCAGTCTACATACAGCGGAACACAGGGAACTTGCTCCTGAAGTGCAAGGCAGTGAATTCTACCAACACCCCGACCAAGCAGGAAACAGATTCTACTCTAGAGCCTCCGGAAAGCAGCACAGCGGCCAGCAGCCGTGTGTCAGTCCGGGGAGATCTCTACGGGACTTCTAGCCTATACACCGTGAGATAACGAGCTGCATTATTTAAACTGCTAAGCTCATAGTAACATTGTTACATGGTTGTAGAAAACAAATTCAGTTTGCACATAAAATATCTATTAAAGAACTTGTATCTAGACTTTATAAAAAACATTTACAATTCAATAAAAGACAAACAACTCAGCTTTCCAAAGCATATGAGTAGCTATTTCACCAGAGGTTAAACAAATGGTTATCGAGTATATGATACAAAGCTTGAATCATTACTCATAAAGGAGGCGGAGAGTAAAATCACAATGAATGCGACAGACAGCCAAGTAATGAGATGTCGTTTCTAAGATTGGGTAATAGAAAGACCCCTGCTGCCCCTCTCGCTCTCATTTTATTCTTCAGGAAGCCAGGCTGTCAGGTTGTGAGGTGCCCTGGTGAAGACCACACGGCGAAGAACTGAGGAGGAACTTCATCCAACAGCCAGCAAGAAATGGAGACACTTGGACCAATAGCAGAGCAAGAGCTGAACCCCTCAACAGCCATATGAGTGCCCTTAGAAGCAGAGCCTCCTCCAGTGGATGTGCAGACGGCATGACCACAGCCAGTGCCCACATGTGGACTGCAGATCAGGGTGAACCCTACAGCCAGACAGCCATGTGCACCACACCTGAACTGCTCACTCAAGGGAACTGTGCTACAAATGCTTGATTTTTTTTTTTTTTTTTTTTGCTTTTTGAGACATGGTCTTGCTTTGTAGTTCAGGCTGGCCCTGAGCTCACTATGGTGCCCAGGCAAGCTGCCATGAACTCAGCAATCCTCCTGTCTCTGCCTCCCGAGTGCTGGGATGACAGGCGTGAGCCACCACGTCCGGCATTGTGGTATGTGGTGTTGATTGCTGGTGGGTGTGAGTCTCCACGCCCAGCATTCTATGTGGTTACTGGGGATCGAACTCAGGACCTTGCGCTTGCAAGGCTGGCGCCGGAACCACTGAGTTAACCCTCCGGCCCCAAATGCTTGATTTTAAGCTGCTGGCCCACAGAATTTGGGGGTAAGTTGTTACGCCTTTTCCCATAACTATGCAGACCTACAATGACGATAACATCATTAGCAAGTATTGACAATAGTGTGGAGAAATTAGAAGCCTCATACTTGCTTGTGAGAATATAAAATGGTACATCATCTTGGAAAACTGCTTGACAGTTTCTTAAATATATAAACATAAACTCAGCATTCAACTCAGCAATTTCATCCATAGGAAATCTACTCAAGGAAGCATATACCCCACAAAGTTTGTATATAAATAGTCATAGCAACATTCATCTTAATAGCCCAAACTGGAAACAATCAAATGTCCGCCAAGGGCTGAATGAAGTAAATATTTTATAGTCACACCCTTGACTTCCATTCAGTAATGGAAAGAAACAAATTCCTGACACATGCTACAACACACACAAGGCTTGAAAACTTTAGGTTTACTGAAAAATGCTAGGGGCAAAAGATTACATGTTATATGATGTATAAACACTCAAAAAGGCAAATCTACAGATACTGAAGGAAAATCAGTAGTTATCTAGGGCTTGGGGTGTGAATGAGAATGAACTATAATGGGTAGGAAGGAACTTTTTGGAGGAGTGGAAAAGTTTTAAATTGATTTATTGAGAAGGCTTCCAAACTCAATAGGCAGTTACTCCTCATTAAAGTTGCTAACATAGATCTAGAAATGAATCTAGAGTTTTCAGAAGATTAACTATAACATTTTATACAAGGAAATAAAACCTTAGTAAAGAAGGACCCCATGTGTCTGAATACAAATATTTAACAGCATAAAATACAAAATATTTTTCATATATATTGACAGGAAATTCTAATCAGAACACCTATGTTTATTAAATAACTGAGGAACATGACTCTAAAGTTTGCATAAAAGAATGTGTGATAAGTTACAGTTACCAAACTTCAGCACAGCGGAAACTGTTTCTGTGGGATGCTATCATCTCAAGATTAAACCATTAGATAAAAATGTGTATCTAAGTTTTATTCATTTATGTGCAAATGGACACACCTTGAGGACACACTAATAAATGAAATAAATAGATCACAGATATGTAAATACCATATCTCTTCTCCACCCATAGATGTAAATGAGTTCTAGAATGTATGATTGATTTTGTGAAATAGGAAATATTCAAAGGGAATGTGGTAGGGGAAAGTAATGAGGGGAAAGAATAAATATGATTTGAAAAGAAAAAGAAAAAGCATGTATATGGGGCTGGGGGGTTGTTGGGTGGGTAAAAATGTCATATACTGGTACAAATTCGCCAATGCTGAGTGTGATTGTGAGCTACCTATAAAATTTACCAATAAAGAATTCAATTCAAAAAGAATTCTATAATAAATTGATATTAATAAATCAAATATATATTAGAAAAAATGTGTGTCTTAACTTTTAGACAGAAACCTAGCAGAGCTCATAACAGTGCTCCACTGCAGAAAGACAACATGGACGCAAACCCGTGTGGCTGGTGTGCGGGGGTGTGTCCAAGGGGAGAGGACACGGTGTGCGTGTCACGGTGCACACAAGAGTTTACAGAATCTCCTCTCCTCTTTCTTTTAAGCTAAGGGGCAAGACTATTGCTTTAGAAGTATTCCTTGATGTTTGATTACATGTAGAGTTGAGGCGAATGAGTTACTAAATGAATGTCCCATGTGAGCTGAAGAAGAGTATCCAAGAAAGGAGGAAAGACAGGGGTCAGAAGCACGAGGTCTCTACTTACTCTGCTCCTTGCAGAACCAGGAACTGTGCCCAGCAGCCCCAGCCTTTGCCTCTTCAATTACCCAGTGTGATCGTTAATGGTGAGATGTCAATTTGGCTTGAGGGAGAACCACCCGGCAGGGTAGTAAGGCTCTGAGTGTCTGTGGCTGCTTGACTCACAGGCCTAAACTGACAAAGGAAGAACCACAACCAATAGGCTGGTAGCCTGGCTGGGCTCCAAGGAAGGAGGAGGGAAACGTCCCCATTTCTTCAGGCTCTCGTCTTTGCTGTTGCCGAAAGTGTCGATGGCCATTTGGATTCTTCTCCTTTGATCCCACAGATGGCCAGTGGACTCTTCCACTTCCGGTCCTGTAAGCCTACCGAATGCACCCTTGTGTAGGATATGCTTATTTTAGATTGATTTTGTTCCTCTAGCAAACTCTATTACACCTGATAAATCAGCCCAGTCTTTCATGTATGGCAAGAAAAGCTCAGCAGAGGAGGGTGAGAGCTGTCCAGGTCTGCAGCTAGAGACGTCCCTGTGGTCTGGAAGAAAGACAAGCGTGGCCAGCAGGCAGTGATGGGAGAAGGCTGGGGCAATCCACACCTGGACCTGGCAGGTGGCTCTGGGGCATCTCAGGGCCAGACCTCGCTCCTTGCAACACTACTATTGCTCAACTATGACAGGGACGGCTGCTGACACACGGCACGTCACAGAGGAACAGAAGAATTCAAGTTATCCCCATGCCCCACACAGACTCAGTTAAGATCTTTATGGGTGGGACTGGGCAAGACTTCTTGGAAAAGTTTAGTTGATTTTGAAATATAGCCTCTGGGAGGTTCAGGAGCAGAGAGTTTATGTCTATTATTGTACCGAGGACAGCTATAATTCCTGGCAAGTTTGACCTAGGCCATAGATTGAAAAGAAGAAGAGGAAAAAATAAGAGTACAAAACAGGACAAGAAAAAAGCCTACTTAATAGTAGTTGGTAATCATGTCTCATCAGCATAATCCTATAACCCAGGGACACTTCAGAACCTCTCAAAATGCATATGGGCCTTCTGGGAAGTGTCCAGGGCACTTGTCCAGGCCAGTCTCGGGCCAAAGCTAAGTACATCCATTAGAGAAGTGTACTCAGGACACAATTATAGCTGGATTTCCCTGCTTAACTTCCTACCCTCCTCTTGATGTGGCTATAAACAAAGGACGTTATTATCTTCTAGCTCTGATTTATTACCGCAAACCATATTGAGAATTTTCCCTTTGCGTCAGCAGGGATGGTGGTTTTGAAGGTATTTTTTCTGCACTACATAATGTAAAAGTTAGAGATTGAGTGGAATGCTTCTTTGGTAGTCTCTTTGCATTTCCTAATTTTGTTCATTATGTACCATGTCAAGGACGATCTATTTTGGCTTTTGCCAAGTTGCTAAAGATAAAGAAAGAGCTGTAAGGAAAAAAAGTGTGCCATCCCTCAGCAGTACCTACTTCCGGGCAGAGACTGTCAGTAAGTCAGACCCATGGTTATCATAAGTGAGGCAAATAGGCTTATAATTGAATCCTTCCTTTGCTCCAGTCACATGAACTTGGTCTTAACTCTGTGAGGTAGATTATCATAAACATGGTAAACTGTGCTAAGAAAGAGGAGAAGGCGACTGTTTCCTCTGCTAACCGGACAGCAGAAGATTCTCTGCCTGGATTACAATTCACAGATATCACGTCTTAGACAGACGTCCATCTCGTGCCTCACCCTGACAACAGGGCCGCCCCCCGAGCGTGGGCGAGGACAGAGAGAGCGCCCCTTCCACGGGCCGTGGCCAGGTCTGTACAGACACGTACGGAGCACGTCAAGAGGAAGCTCGGCCCAGACACACGCTTACGCCTCGCTCGTGAGACAGGTCACTCTGCTCCTTTGAAACACACACAGAGAACCGTTCACAGAGAGTAAAAATAAATTGCAAAGAGCGAAACATAAAATGAAGGGAAAGACCAAGGAAACCACCAAGATTTTTCAAAAGCCACAAAATCTGAATGAACAAATGGACAGTGGCCTTTGGGCAGAAGTAGAGCTGTTAAAAATGGCTCCCACAGCCCAGCAGGGCCACAGAAACAGGGCCGGGGTTCGCAATGGAGACAGAGGCAGAGCACCCGCTTCCTGACCTGAGGCTCCCAGGGGCACGTGCCCTGTGCCCTCCCCTTCTGGGAAACACGGGCAGAGAGCCGGGGTGCTCCTGATCTTTGAACAGCGGTACCCCCTTCCAGCCATGCCAGAAAGATGCCCACGGGAGCCAGGACTGCTTCCCAACTCCGAGGCAAGAGCCAGTGCGAGTGATTGGCATTTTACAGGCCCCTCCCACTCCACAGCTGAGCCCAGGCAATCTGATTTGGCCAAGTAATTCTGCACTGCTCTGCTAAATCTATTGTGCTGCAGCAGCCGCAGGGGTTTCACATAACAAGGAAATTGAGACGTATAAACTTCCACAGTCAGCTCTCCAGGACGCAGCGCTACATTTGTACAGAAACCTGCAGCACGCTCCTAATCACATTTGTAGATTAGCAACCTTCTACGCTCCTCCCTCGCCCACAGCTGGTTCCAAACGTGCTGACCGCCCACTGACCATTGGGAATCCCCTTCTCTCCCTGGAAAGTAAAGGTCTTAACCACTCTCTTTCCTTTAGCCTCACCACTTGAGCTCAAGTGGTACGGAAACAGGACGAGTCAATGCACTATCTGTACAAACTGGAAGAGAGAAACGCAAAGCATTGTTACATACACTACTTACAGAGTCCACATGCCACGGGAGACGAGTGAGAACCGGAAACTATTAACCCCAATCTCATCCTAGTTCTTTCCACATCAGTGCCTCTCAAAGGGTGTTTTCCAGAGCATATTAAAACGTCAGCCGGAAAGCTAGTCCTTATCCTAAATGTACCAAATCATGAATGGGTACAGCCCGGTGATCTCTGTTTGGAAGTCCAAAGCTTCTGATACACATTAAGGCACAGTACGATCATTCTAGATTAAGACAATTGCATCAGCATCATAGGAATAGATTTGCACATATGTTTGAATGTATTTACTGTATAACAAATCCAAACATATTTAATATTAGTATTTAGTATCTCCCGGGAACTGTGTATCGAGTTAGTATTTTGATCGTTGTGCCACATGACCACACAACAATAACCATATCTAGAAACGAAGAGCCTGAGTAGGGCAGCACACACCTGTAATCCTAGCGATGGGGAGGCTCAGGCAGGAGGATTGCAACT
>PVIC010059040.1:0-10223 GCA_004025085.1 Thryonomys swinderianus | reverse complement strand
CTGTACTTTCAGATTTCTAAAGACCTATCCATAAATACTTCACTTAACCACAGTAACAACAATTATTCTTCATATTTAACAAAAGGAAATGAAAGTTCTGAGAGCTTAAGCAAGGGGTCTGGTCACAGAGGAAGCAAATAAGATCTACCTTTGAGATCCTGTGGTAGTTTTCTTGTGGGATTTTAAGGCCTTTGAACTTAAAGTCAAGAACTCTTCCTCCTCCCCATATGGACATAATTATTTACACATTCATAGTATAGCTGCTAAGTGTTCCAATTCTTTTTTTTTTTTTTTTTTGAGACAGGGTCTCGCTTTGTAGTTCAGGCCGGCTCTGAGCTCGCTATGTGGCCCAGGCAAGCCCCGAACTCAGCAATCCTCCTGCCTCTGCCTCCCGAGTGCTGGGATTACAGGTGTGAGCCACCATGCCCGACACTGTGGTATGTGGTATTGATTGTTGATGGGCGTGAGTCTCCACACCCAACATTGTATGTGGTTACTGAGGATCGAACTCAGGACCTTGCGCTTGTGAGGCAGCTGCCGGAACCACTGAGTTAACCCTCCAGCCCAGTGTTCCAATTCTTGAATTACTGCTTTGACATTTTTGCATTCTTCTATCTCCTCCTTTGTGTTAGGTTGCTGGCTCATTCCTGCATCTGTACACCTACCTGCCTCTCACTCTTTCTAATTTGACATCTCAGATGCATTTGTGGACTGAGATGAAACAACCTTTGGATTAGGGTCTGAGGTGTTCTCTTTTGTAGTGTCAAGAATCAGGGAACCAATTACTATACAGATTCAATGTAATCCCAATTGAAATTCCATCACCATACTTGACTGAGCTAGAGAAAATCATCCAAAAATTCATCTGGAACCACAAGAGACCTAGAATAGCGAAAGCAATTCTAAGCAACCAGGACATGGCAGGGGTATTATGAACCCTAACTTAAAACTGTACTATAAAGCCACTGTGATAAAAACTGCATGGTACTGGCAAAGTAACAGACCCGAGGACCAGTGGAATAGATTACAAGTTCCAAAAACAACTCCAGATACACTAAGCCACCTCATCTTTGACAAAGAAGCCAAACATCCTCAATGAAGGAAAGACAGCCTCTTTAACAAATGGTGCAAGAAAAACTGGGCTTTAACCTGCCAAAAACTAAAATAAGACCTATCTCTTTCACCATGCACTAAACTAAAATCACAATGGATTAGAGACTCAAACATTAAAACAGAAGCAATAAACCTGCTGCAAAATAGGTGAGGTAAAACTCTTGGAGACAGTGGCTTAGGCAGAGACTTCATGAACAAAAACCTCTATAGCATGAGAACTAGCAGAAAGAATCAACAGATGGGATCTCATCCTCCTAAAAAGCTTCTGCACAGCAAAAGAAATCACTGGCACCACTCAAAGACAACCAACAATATGGGAAAAAATCTTTACTAGCTGTTTGTCAAAGGACTACTATCTAGAATATATAAAGAACTCAAACAAATCAGTCCCAAGTTTAGAGACCCAATTCAAAAATGGGCATCTGAAATGAACAGACTCTTCTCAGAGGCAGAAGTCAAAGCAGCCCAGAAGCATATGAAGAAATGTTTAACATCACTGGTCATTTGAGAAATGCATATGAAAACAACACTGAGATTTCATGTCACTCCACAAGGAATGGCTACTATTGAAAAATCAGCCAGCAATAAATGCTGGCAAGGCTGTGGGGAGAAAGGAACCCTTCTCCACTGTTGGTGGGATTGTAGACTTGTGCAACCATTGTGGAGATCAATGTGGAGATTCTGCAGGAAACTAGGATTAGAGGTCCCATTTGACCCTGCTATTCCCCTGTTAGGATTATACCCAAAGGAATTCAATGAATCATATTATAAAGTCATATGTACACCCATGTTCATAGCAGCTGAGTTTGTGATAGCCCAATCTTGGAAACAACCCAGATGCCTATCAACTGGAGACTGGATAAAAAAGATGTGGGTTTTTTAAAATAAAATGGAATATTACTCTGTCATAAGGAATGAAAAGTTTCTTTCATTTATGTGCAAATGGACACACCTTGAGGACACACTAATAAGTCAAATAAATAGAATACACATATGTAAATACCATATCTTTTCTTTGGTAAGAGAATCTGTAGATGTAAATGAGTTCTAGAATGTATGATAGATTTTGTAAAATAGGAAATATTCAACAGGAATGTGATAGGGGAATATAATGAGGGGAAAGAATAAATATGATTTGGAAAGAAAAAGAAATAGCATATGTATAAGGGGTGGGAGGTTGTGGATGGGTAGGAATATGGGAAAAATGAGAATTAACTTGTGTCATATACTGGTCCAAATTCCCTAAGGTTGAGTGTGATTGTGAACTGTGTATAAAATGTACCAATAAAGAATTTAATTGAAAAAGAGAATCAGCCGGGCGTGGTGGCTCATGCCTGTAATCCCAGCACTTGGGAGGCAGAGACAGGAGGATTGCTGAGTTCAAAGCTTGCCTGGGCTACATAGTAAGCTCAGGGCCAGCCTGAACTACAAAGAGAGACCCTGTCTCAAAAAAAAAAAAAAAAAAGAGAATCAATGGAATATTTATTTTGGCAGTATAAAGTCTGCTGTGCTGATTCCTGATTCTATTTTGTTCCTTATGGCAATGGTGACTAGAGTCTGAAGTGGGAAAACTATCTTAAACTATCTTAAAATTGGAAAATTGTACAATTTAATAATATTAAACTGGTGAAAGGTTTTGCTTTTAAAACCAGTATATATTCCAGATGAAAGCTCCAGTCCTGACTCTACAATCAATGATCAAGTATGGCCACAGAGCTGCTGAAAGAACTCTGATGACTGATGGGATCTTACTCTAACAAGGCTATATAGGTTGAAAAGATGCTGTTTTGCACCTTCTTTTGCAAATACTGGAGTCTAGGCCAGGAAAACTTCAGTAGTAAAACAAACAAACAAACACACAAAAAACAGGAAAGTCAGCGTTGGAGAAAGAAACAGATGTCTAAGATCCTGAAAGCAATGAATACAAGGGAAGCAAAGAGAAATTGTGCAAAGATTATCTTTCCCTTTCCTGACCTCAAACCTTGTGTGGTACTGTAACCTTTTGGAAACCCATCAGCCTGGCATTGCCTTCCTGGAAGAAGGGGCTTTCTCGGCATGAAAAGATAAACCACCCCAGTGGTACTCTATATGTAAGCCAGGCTCCCTAAGGACTTTAAAATGCAAAACCAGTGTCCTCCCAAGAAGAGAAGAGGAGATCTTCTCCATCAGAGTGTAATGAGAGTGAGATCTGATCTTAAGGCAGTGTATGTCTTGATGTTCTTGTGCCTCCCAAGCCTGCTGAGCATTCTCCATTCCTACTGGCTGTCCTAATCTCCATGATGTGCTCCTCTAGGCCACACAGGTTGTCTCTGGGAATCCTTCAACCAGCAACAGAAGAGCATCCCTTCTGTTTCTGCACCCTTTTATTGAGGCATGTGAGAAGCGCCTGTCTCTTCCCTCTTTTGCCATGACTGTTAGAGACTGGGGAATGATCTGGCTTTAGTGTCCTCCCTGGTTATGTAGTGGCCACTTTCCTCCAGGATATTGTGCCCTTCCCTGCTTTCACTGCTCCAGACACTGCTGCCTCTTTGAAGAAATTTCAGGGAAACTATCCTAAGGTGACCAAGATCAGGGAGGGAGGATCTGGGCCCGATTTGAACATGTAAAACATTCCCAAACCCCAAAAGCTGTGGGGAACATAGTTATCTCCCTCGAAGATTTCCTGGTTTCAGCCTTACTATTTTCCTACAGAGACTAGATGGCTGTCAAATAGCTCCCACCTCTCAACCTTTCCCTGCACTGCTGTCAAGACAGCTGGAGGTTTCCTATACTCTTTGCATCTGCTTGGAAAAAAATACAGCCTGACTTTGAAGCAATCATGAGCTTACACATGGACCGATCAGCAGACCTAAATTTGAACCAATCCTAAGTCTGATGTGGTGATATCAGCAGCATTCATTCACCTTACACCTCTTGAGTTAGTCAAGGAGGGCTGACTTGGTACACTGATGCCCAGGACCTGTTCAAATAAAGCTTTGTTCTAATTGTCCTGTAAATAAACTCATGAGTTATTTCATGGGGAGTGCGGACTAGGAAGTTCCTGTAAATCCACCCAGGACTCACTCTTGTAGTGTAGACAGACTGGTCACTTTAAAAGAAGAAGCTGTAAAAACTATGGGCTGTTCGCTCTAAAGAGCTCCAGAAATTAGCAACTGGCAGATCTGAACAGCAGCTTCTAGCACCAGCCATTGTTCAACTGTGGCAGGTCAGCAGCCTGTAGTGCTGACCAGTGGCATCCAGCATTAAGTGCTATCAACTGCTGGCATCAGGGCCACTTATAGAACTGCATACTACCAACTTCTGATTTCTACATAAATCAAAGAAAAGAACCCTCAACTGATTGGCAACATTATGTTATGTCCTAACCAACCCAGCAATGAGTACTCCTGCTATTGTGTGTGGGGCTACGTCTCACAGAGGCTACGGGGAGCAAGGCTTTGAACCAAACAGAACATAACAGCACCATTGGAGGGGTGATGCTGGGGACCTGGGCTGAGTCACAGACTCTTTGGGGCTTATTAGCCCACGTTGGACTATGCTTTTTTTGTGTCGCTTTTTTGATATTTCCTCCAGCAGGAAGAGCTTCCTTTTGCACTGGGTTTACCCACTACATATTTTTAATGAAGTGACGATTGTAAAGGATATGTCTCTTGATATGCTGTGTGTACCTCCTGAAGACAGGGAGATGTTCCACTCATCTAACAACAGATTGTAGCACTGTTACATCACTGGGCACATGACTTGTCAAACTGTGTTAACTCTTTCACAGTCATTTTTTGTTTTTGTTTTTTTTTACAGAGTTTTTCCTCAAAGCCTTATTATATCGACATCAGTACTGTTTGCACTGACGGTTTGGGAACCACTTTAGAGACACCGAGTAACAGACTTTCCCTGGAGGTCTGCTGCGCCAGGCCTGCTCCTGGTCTCTCACCTTTCACAACAATCATACAGAGGAAGCTCGCATCCTGTAAGTGTCCATAGGCTTCCCATCATGCTCAGAATTAAAGACAGATGACCTCAGTGGTCTGCAGGCCCTACTCCAGGCCCTGTCCCACTTTCATCTGGTCTTAGGGACCTATCCCTGGCAGGTCCTTATCGCCACATTCACTCTCTGCCTACTTCCTGAGCAAACCCCTTCTCCAGCTTGGACCTCTGGAGCTTGAACTTGTCATATGCCTGGCTCCAAGGGCTCTAGCCTCTAATTCTGGCTCCTCTGACACTTTAGAACTCAGTGCACATATTGCCTTCCTGAAGCAGCTTTCCTTGACCAACCACCAAGGAATTGCCCACCTCTGATACAGGAATCACATATTCCTTCATGTAACTCACAACTATCCATCATCCTGTGCTTCCTTCACCTGCTGACTTGTTAACTGCCTATCTTTGCTGTGTAAACTTTATGAGGTCAGAGACCTTATTTGTCAACTCTGATGTACCCCTGGAGTATAAATCCGGTACAAAGTAAATTTTTAATGACAGAATAAATGAATCCTTAATAACAAAAGTGATAAATAGCACAGTTTTCAAAATTAATAGAAATTATTTTCAGTTTACAAAAATATTTGGAAATAGTTTCAATGTGTAAAAATCAAGTATTTCCTATGATGAAAAAGTATATCAGTTTTCTCAAATTACATAAAATCAGACATTTGTACATAAAGCTATCTTACAGTCTAGAAAATAAATTGGTATCAAATGTAACTCATGAACTTCCTATAAGTATCCTAGAGATAAAATCTACTTTTAAAGTTGCAATTTGATATAAATGTAAAAGCATAGTTTTTGCCGGGTGTGGTGGCTCACACCTGTAATCCCAGCGCTCGGGAGGCAGAGACAGGAGGATTGCTGAGTTCCAGGCTTGCCTGGGCTACATAGTGAGCTCAGAGCCAGCTTCAACTACAAAGCGAGACCCTGTCTCAAGAAAAAAAAAAAAAAGCATAGCTTTCACATACACTTCATTTTTTTTTTTTTTTTTTTTTGAGACAGGTCTTGCTTTGTAGGTCTGGCTGGCCCTGAGCTCACTATGTAGCTAAGGCAAGCCTCAAACTCTGCAGTCCTCCTGCCTCTGCC
This sequence comes from Thryonomys swinderianus, assembly GCA_004025085.1. Lineage (NCBI taxonomy): Eukaryota > Metazoa > Chordata > Mammalia > Rodentia > Thryonomyidae > Thryonomys > Thryonomys swinderianus. Next base: position 4,040 of record PVIC010059040.1, on the reverse strand, counting down.
TCCTGAGTGCTGGGATTATAGGCGTGAGCCACCACGCCCGGTATTGTGGTATGTGATTACCAGAGATTGAACTCAGGACCTTGTGCTTGCTAGGCAGGCACCAGAACCACTGAGCTAAATGCCCAACCCCTATACTTCATATTTTGAAGAAAAATTTTTACTACATGAAAGGATAATAATAAAGATATCAGTCAGGTATTTATTAATGATGTAACATTCACTATTTTATAGTATACCATAAGGTAATTGGAAAATAGAATTAGAAATCAAGATATACCAAAGCAAACACTACTAGAAAATTTTCTAAAATTTAAGTAGAGGTTGGCTACCATGATTATTGACCCAGCAGCCTCTCTGTTCTTTCTCTATCGACTGGGCACCCTTTATTTTGAGCAATAACACAGCTGTGGTGAAATTAACTACAAGTTTAATTTGCAAGGGCATATAAACAGCCCCATAATCTTTGCCTTAGATTTCCCTGTTCTGTTTTAGTATAGAGAACAGTAAATACAGACTCTTTAAGTAGATTACAAAGCACTAAAACAGAGCAAAGATTTTTCCCTAAACAGCTTATTCTTATATCAAAACTAGAAACATTTCTAACCAGATCTCTGACCTTCAAAATCCCAGTTAGATGACTTTGTTAAACAGCAATAAAGTTTGAGCAATGGATCTTCTCCCAGCCTTGTCAAAAAGGTACAGAACAACTGAACAACCAGTTAACTGACAAACTGCTAATAATGTGTTCAGTATGTTCTTATGTCAAGATAGTCATTCTAAAGAAGACAGAAGCTGTCACTCACTTGACCTCTCTTTATGAGAATCCCAGGTAGGAAACCAGAATGCACACATGTAAGACAACAGAACAATTAACTGCCTCATGGCACTGGCCATAAGCACCTCAAGAAATACCAGTGAAAAATAAGAAAAAAATCAATTCTCTCACTCCCTGGAAGAGATTTACAACAGAAACTGTTATAAATAATTTCAAAAGATTAGTAAGAAATGTTTTAACAGTTTCAATAAATTTTTATTTTACAGTCAAATAAATTATTGTGTAAGTAAGCATATTTTACCACTTGATAAAAGTTCAAATACAAACATCAGGCCAGAGGCCCTGTGACACATGCTCTGTTCCCTTGAGGTCTATCTTGCTCTGAGTGTGGGACCACTGTCTTCTTTGAAAAAACCATCAAGAGGAAGCACCTGTGGTTTTTGACCTTTGTAAATTCTGGTGGGACAAATTCTCTGTTCATGTGACAAGGTTAATCCATCTTACAAAATAGCTAGAAATACTTTTTTCAAAAGTAAAGTTTCCAAGACAAAGATTCTATTTTAAAAGCAGGAAATCTTCTGTTGATACAAACAAACACACAGAAAACTATAACACAATAAAACAACATCAGCAATTGCTCCTCTTGTGAAGCCAGTAAATGCTACTGGGAAACATTGGAAGGTTGTTCCCCTTTTTAACATTTATTTTATTTTTTTGTTTGTTTATTTGTTTTTTTTTGCCTTTTTTTTTTGAGGCAGGGTCTCGCTTTGTAGTTCAGGCTGGCCCTGAGCTCACTATGTAGCCCAGGCAAGCCTCCAACTCAGCAAGCCTCCAACTCAGCAATCCTCCTGTCTCTGCCTCCCGAGTGCTGGGATGACAGGCGTGAGCCACCACGCCCGGCACTGTGGTGTGCGGTATTGAAGGCTGGTGGGCGTGAGTCACCACGCCCAGAATTGTATGTGGTTACAGGGATCGAACTCAGGGCCTTGTGCTTGCAAGGCAGTCGCTGGAACCACTGAGCTAAATCTCCGGCCCTTTAACATTTATTTTTAAAGAGCTACAGAGTCACAGGAAGTTAGAAAAATAGCACAGAGCAAAAATCACACATCCTTCAGACAGATCTGCCTAAAGAGTGCATCTTAAGAAAATAGAATGAAACACACACACACACACAGAGGGGGAGAGAGAGAGAGAGAGAGAGAGAGAGAGAGAGAGAGAGAGAGAGAGAGAGAGAGAGAGAACAGACATTAATGTAATTGAGGGTAAAGCTCTATATCATCTTATCAAGTATAAGTGGCTTTACCACCTCTGCAATCAGGGTAAAGAACTATCCCATCACCATAACCATGTTCCTTCAGGTTCCTCTTTACAGACCCACATACACTCTCCTTTCTCCAAACTGTTACCCTCAAAGTATTGTCGCTCACTTTAAGAATATTATGTAGTATGTGACCTTTCCAAATACACTCTATTTTGATTTGACATAATTTGAGATCCATCCAAGTGGTGCTTAATTAATTATGGATTATTTTATATTTCTCAATAATATTCTACAGTATGAATATTCCATACTTCGTTTAATCATTTACTCACAAAAGAAATTGTGAGTTGTACTCAATTTGGGGCCATTACAATTGAAGCTTACAGAGTACCTATGGGCATATTTTGTGTAGAGAGATTTTCATTTCTTTGAATAAGTACTCAGGGGCACAAGTGCTAAATTTTGTAATTGCATATACTTAGTGTTTTTAACTTTCAAATTATTTTCCAGTGTGCTATACAATTTTAAATGTCCACCACTGATGTGGAAAAGATTGCTTCTTCAGATCCTTTTCAGCATCTGGCATTGACACCACTTCTTATTTTAGCTGTTTTAATGGAGACTTAGTGATATCTCTTTGTAGTTTTAATTTCCACATCCCTAATGCCTGGAGGAGAACATTTTCATGCTGCTGTCATTCACTGTATCCTCTCTCATGGAATGATCCTCCTCATGTCTTTGCCTGTCTTACACATTTTCTTTTATTCTAGAGATTTGAATGTTCTCTATGCTTTCTGCAAATAACTGCCTTCTTGAATATGTGGTTTGGAAATGATCTGTTACAGTCTATGGCATTTCTTTTCATCTCCTGAACAGGGCCCTTGGTAGATAAAAATTTTAGTTTTATGAATTCTGATTCACAATTTTTTCACCACTTACAGTCTGTACCTTGGTGTTAATCATGTCTTAACGGCTCAATGAATTCTAAACCAAGAAATTTCTTCTAAAAGATTGTTTCCTTCTGAAAGTTTAATAGCTGTCACATTAATGCAACACATTGTGAGTAAATTTTTGCTAACAAGTAGAGTTTAAGTCAGAGTTTACTGGTTTTGTGTATGGTTGTACAATCACTTCAGCACCACTTGTTTAAAAGACTACTCTTCCCTCCACTTAACTGCCTTATATTATGTGAAAATCCAGGTGGCTGTATTCCCATGGGCTTATTTCCCTATTCTGTTGCACTGACCTATGTGTCTATCCATATATCAAAGTCACAGTTTTGATTTGGTTAGTAAGAGTCAAACTGAATAATGATTATTCTCCCTTTACCCTTTTCAAAATTATTTCACCTATCCTAGTTTCTTTGCTCAGGTACGTACATTTTAGAGTGATATTTCTATACATATCAAAAAATTTTGCCAGGAATTTGGTAGGAACTATGTTAAACTTATCCATCAGTTTAAGGAAAATTGACTTCAGTCTATACACATGACTTATGCCCTGCATGTACTTTGTCATTTCTATCAGTATTTTGTAGTTTTCACCATCAACTCTTCTGTAAGCTATTAGATTTATGCCTATTTTTTAAACCAATTGAAATAGTACTATATTTTTATTCCAATTTTTATACTTTCATCATTATTTTATAGAAATGTAATTCATTTTTATATGTGGGTATTGTGTCCTGTGACCTTGCTGAATTTATTCTATGGATTTTAAAAAAATAGATTCTTTCATGTTTTCTACACAGACTGCAGATAGGAGTAACTACTGTCTTTCTTTATTATCTCCATACCTATTATTTCTTTTTCTTGAATAGTAGAGTAGGCTACAACTAAAGGAGAGTGGTGATAGTGAATATCCTTGCTTGGTTATCAAGCTAAAGAGAAAACATTCAGTATTTCATCATGAAAAATGCCAGTGATGGGCTGGAGGGTTAGCTCAGTGGTTCTGGCACCTGCCTCGCAAGTGCAAGGACCTGAGTTTGATCCCTGGTAACCACAT
>PVIC010059039.1:0-10222 GCA_004025085.1 Thryonomys swinderianus | reverse complement strand
ATCAAAAGCATATATAAAAATTCTTGAAAGACATGAATGTAGATTTGAATAAATGAAAAGACATCCCCTGTCTCAACATGATCAAAACGGTGGTTCTTCACTATATTAACTTACACATTTAATGTGCTCTCAATAAAAATGCCAGTGAGATTTTCCATTAAGATAGAAAAATTGATACTAAAATTCAAAGTGAAAATAAGCTTGAAATAATACTAAAGAAAACATTAAAAATAAGGAGGGATTAATAGATATTAACAAAGGTTCCCGAGGTATATTTGATCTTTATAAATCATCTAACCCTATTTCTAATCTTTCGCTCTACTTCTATTGCCTTCTTCCTCAACTCCCCACTAACCTTTTACTCCTAAAGGATGCTGCTGCTGTATCAAAAGACCTGTATGTTGTAAAACTATTTCTTATTAATTCTAAATTTTGGCATACAGTCATGGATGTAACTCATGAGGTTAAAGCTATCAGGATAGTAGTTGGCAAAGCTTATCACTTCCTGTAATGTGTTCAATACTGTTAATGATACCAATTGTAATATGTCAACAAAGATAATGTGATTCCATTCAAATACCTCCCATGGTGTGCCAGAACTAAGAATACTTACAGGCCATTACAGATCCAAGAAGGACAACCCAGGAAGTAGCCATCTCCTAAGGGACCCAAATATTACAAAGACAGAGATTTGCAACACTGCCCAAACACCAGGCAAAGAATTAAATGAATAACATCAGCAATGACAAAGGAATAGAAATGAGAAAAAATTCAAATATCCAGATACAAAGAGCATCACCACAGGAGAATTCAGCGAAAAGAGAAATGGAGCAAACTGAAGATCAACCACCAGGACTCACTGAGATAGTAACAAAATCAAATCTAGTAAAATAGAAATCATAACAGATCTCTAAGATGAAAAAGAGATACTGTCCATAGCAAAAGATAAAGAATAAAGAACAGTTTAGGGGCATGATAAAATCTTAGATAACAAAAGCAATGACACCTTTTAAACAACTTCAGAGTTCCAGGTGATTAAAAACAAGAATGAAAGTGTTTAAGTATGATGACTGAAGCTGAGGACTGAATTTCATAGAGGACAGAATCACAGCCAGTGAACAGGAAAGATATAATTTATGGAAAATGGCAAGGACCATGAGAAATCAATCCAACAGCTCCTAGACAATACAAAGAAGAATAACATAAGAGTGACTGGAGTCACTGAGGAAGCAGGAAACAGTGCAAAAGACATAAAAAAAAAAACCTGTTCACAGATATAATGGCAGAAAATTTCACAGGAAAAGGAAAATAATTAGACATACAGATAAATGAGGATATAGGACTCCAAATGTCTGTGACATAAATCTACACCTAGCCATATAATTATCAAAGTTCCAGATATCCAAAAAAAGAAAAGAAAATACTGAAAGCAGTTAGAGAAAAAGAAAAAAAAAACACATACAAAGGGAAGCCCATCAGGATCACAGCAGACTTTTCAATCCAAACACTCAACACAAGGAGAACCTGGAAGAAAGTGCTTCATGCCTTGGAGGAAAACAACCTCCAACCTAGATTGATATATCCTGTAAAACTATCTTTCAAAATTGATGGGGAACTAAGATATGTCCATGACAAAGAACACCTGAAAATCTTCATAAATATGAAACCTACACTGCAAAAAATTCTAAAGAATATCTTGGAAAAAAACAATGAAAGTTGGAAACCCATGAAACCCAAACAGAGTGAAGCCATTGGGCCAGACAAGAAACTGAATACAAAAGGCAAAAACAAAGAATAAGAGCCAAGAACAAGAAAGCATGGCTCTAAGTCTGTCCATATCAGTTATAACCATTAAAGTCAATGAACTCAAAGCACCTTTTTTTTTTTTTTGCTTTTTGAGACAGGGTCTCACATTTTAGTTCAGGCTGGCCCTGAGCTCACTATGGTGCCCAGGCAAGCCACCGCGAACTCAGCAATCCTCCTGTCTCTACCTCCTGAGTGCTGGGATTACAGGCATGAGCCACCACGTCCGGCATTGTGGTATGCAGTGTTGATTGTTGGTGGGCATGTCTCCCAGCATTATATATGGTTACTGGGGATCGAACTCAGGCCTTGCGCTTGCAAGGCAGGCGCCGGAACCACTGAGCTAACCCTCTGGCCCTCAAAGCACCATTTAAAGCCAAAGCCTGGCAGAATGGATCAAGAAGCAAGATCCTACAATCTGCTGTATACAAAAAACATACCTAGTTCAGAAAGAAAGCCACAGACTGAAAGTAAAGGGGTAGAAAACAATTCCCCATGTGATAGGAACTGCAAAAAAGCAGGAGTGGGTATCCTATTTGTAGACAAAGTAGATTTCAAACCAAAACTGATAAAGAGAGACAAAGAAAGTCATTATATTCTCAAACAGGGAACAATCCAAGAGAAAAAAATACTAATCATAAATATCTATGCACCCAACTATATAAAACAAATATTAATGGATAAGAAAAGCCAAATAAACACTAACACAGTAGTAGGGATCTTCAATGCTCTGCTGTCACAATAGACAGATCGACTGAACAAAAAAAATCAATAAGAAAACACTTGAACTAAATCAAATTTTTGAACAAATGGACTTAATAGATGCCTACAGAGTATTTCACCCCACAAAGAATAAACGTTCTTCTCAGCTACTCATGGATCATTTTCTAAAATAGAGCACATACTACTGCATACAACATGTTTAAGTAAATGTAAAGACACTGAGTGTATCCCCAGTATACTGTCAGACCACGGTGCCTAGAAATTGGAGCTGAATAGCAAAACAAATTCTAAGATCCTCACAAACACATGGAAATTGAACAACATTCTGCTGAACAAGCAGTGGGTCACAGAGGAATGAAAGAAGAAATTAAACAGTTTTTACAATAAAATGATAACCCCAGTACAACATACAGGAATTTATGAGACACAATGAAAATAGTCCTACAAGTATAATTTATAGCAGTGAATGCCTATACCTGGAAAACAGAGCAAGCTCAAATAAACAATCTAATGCTGAAACTCAAACTACTAGAAAAATAGAAGCAAGACAAACCCAGGGCTCGAACTAGGGAGGAAATTATAAAGATCAGAGCAGAAATTAATCCAATGGAGATTAAGAGAATGATACAAAAAAAATCAATGAATTTAAGAGTTGGTTCTTTAAAAGGTTAAACAAAATCAACAGATCCTTAGCCAACCTTGTCAAACAAAGGAAAAAGCTCAAATCCATGCTATTAGGAATGAAAACGGGGGATTACCACAGATCCAGTGATAATAAACACCTACTTTGAAAATTAGCCAACCTTGTCAAACAAAGGAAAAAGCTCAAATCCATGCTATTAGGAATGAAAATGGGGGAATTACCACAGATCCAGTGGTAATAAACACCTACTTTGAAAATTTGCACTCCAATAAGATGGAAAACGTAGAGGAAACAGATAGATTCCTAGACACATATGAACTTCCAAAGCTGAACAAAGAAGATTAAAAACAGGTTAAACGTCCCAAATATCAACCTATGAAATTGAAAATGTAATAAAAAACCTACCAACAAACAAAAGCCCTGGTCCTGATGGCTTTACCACTGAGTTCTACAAAACTTTTAAAGAAGAGTTAATGCCACTGCTTCTCAAACTCTTTAATGAAATTGAAAGGGAAGCAGTACTCTCAAATTCATTCCTGCAAGCATCCATTACCTTGATTCCAAAAGCAGAGAAAGATGCAACCAAAAAAGAGAACTACGTGCAAATCTCCCTAATGAACATTGCTGCAGAACTCCTCGGTAAGATATTGGCAAATGATAGAGAATCATGAAGAAGGTCATATACCCCAATCAAGCTGGATTCATCCCTGAGATGTAAGGGTAGTTCAACAGACATAAATCAATAAACATAGTACACTATATTAACAAAATACAGCAAACAAAATACAGAGGATCATCAAGAAGATTATACATCCTGACCAAGTTGGATTTATCCCAGGGATGCAAGGTAGGTTCGACATAGGTAAATCAATAAATATGCTACACTATATAAACAGACTCAAGGACAAAAACTGCATAGTCATCTCAACAGACAAAACCCTGCAGATAAGTGAAATGATAGACTATATCTCAAACTATGTCTCAAAAATAAAAGCTATTTACAAGAAACCAATAGCCAACATCATTTTAAATGGTCAAAACCCAAAACCTTTCAAATTAAGATCAGGAACAAGAAAAGGATGTCCATTATCACCACTCTTGTTCAATATAGTGCTGGAAACATTAGCCACAACAACTAGACAAGAGAAAGAAATAAAAAAAATAAGGATAGGAAAGGAAGATGTTAAACTGTCATTATTTGCTGATGACATGATACTCTACAGAGATCCTAAAAACTCAACCTAAAGACTGCCAGACTTGATCACCATATTTAGTAGCATAGCTAGATACAAGATCAATGATCAAAAATCAATAGCCTTTGTATACACAAACAATAGACTTACTGAGAGAGAAACTGGGGAGTCAAGCCCTTTCACAATAGCATCCAAAAAAAAACTGTAATATCCAGGAATAAATCTAACAGAGGAAGTAAAAGACCTCTACTCTGAAAATTACAGCTTTCTGAAAAAGGAGATTGAGGACTTCTGCAGCTGCAAGGAGCCTCCTTGAAATCAGACCCAGGCCAGCTGACCCAGGGACCTCCACCCACCCTGGGCGGGTCTGTGTAAACCTCGCAGAGGCTGTGCAGTGACTTCCACCACCTGCAAGTAGCCTGCCTGCCACCGGACCCAGGCCAGCTGCCCAGTAGCACATACATCCACCCCAAGCGATTCTGGCCTACCCGCCATTGGACTCAGGCCAGAAGCTTCAAGGAGCTCCATTCCTGTTTGCACAGTCTGGGTAAGCACCATGTAGGTTGTTCAGTGATTTACAGTCTTCACCACCACAACAGATATGAGAAAAAATTCAAGAATCCCAGCACAAAGATCACCACCACAGGGGAATTCAGGGAAAAGGAAAATGGAACAAAATGAAGCTCAATCTCCAAGGACTCTCTGAACTGGTAAAAAAAAAAAAAAAAAAAAAAGTCACCAGGCATGGTGGCTCCCGCCTGTAATCCCAGCACTCGGGAAGCAGAGGCAGGAGGATTGCTGAGTTTGAAGCTTGTCTGGGCTACATAGTGAGCCCAGGGCCAGCCTGAACTACAAAGCGAGACCCTGTCTCAAAAAAAAAAAAAGCAGATCTACTAAAACGGAAATTAGAACTGATCTGAGATAAAAACAGAGATGCTGTCCACAGTGAAGGTCTTCATTAAAGAAGAGACCAGAAACATCATAGAAGCTCAGATAACAAAAGCAATGGAACATTATAAAGAGCTTCAAGCAGAGGTCCAGGTGATCAAAAACGAGAATGAAAGTTTGTGAAGTAGGATGAATGAAGCTGAAAACCGAATTTCAGACCTAGAAAACAGGCTCACAGCCAATGAACAGAAAAGGAATAACTTATGTAAAATGGCAAGGGACCATGAGAAATCAATCCAACAACTCCTACATGCCTCAAGGAAGAATAACATAAGGCTGATTGGAGTCAGTGAAGCAGGAGACAGTGCAAAAGGCATCAAAAAACTGCAGATATAATGGCAGAAAACTTCAAAGGAAAAGAATTGGATATACAGATAAACAAGGCATAGAGGACTCCAAAAGGCTGTGATATTACAAAATCTACACCCAGGCATATAATTATCAAGGTTCTAGATATCCAACAAAAGAATGAAATACTGAAAGCAGCTAGGGAAAAGAAAAAATCCACATACAAAGGGAAGCCCATCAGGATCACAGCAGACTTTTCAACACAAACACTCAACACAAGGAGAGCCTGGAGGGAAGTGTTACAAGCATTGTAGGAAAACAGCTTCCTTCCTAGATTGATGTATCCTGCAAAACTATCTTTCAAAATCAAAGGAGAAATAAGATACTTTCATGACAAAGAATGCCTGAAGAACTTCTCAATTACAAAACCAGCACTCCAAACCATTCTAAAGAATACATTGGAGAAAAAACAATGAAGGTCACAAACTCATGAGACCTAGCAGAGTAAATATGAAACTGAGTGGGAAGGGGGAAAAAAAAGAACCAAGAATAGGATAACACCATGACAGGTATAAATCATGCTATATCAGTCATAACCATTACTGTTAATGGCCTCAACAGGCTAATTAAAAGACACAGACTGGCAGAATGGATTAAGGAAGAAGATCCTATAATATGCTTCATACAAGAAACACACCTAATTCAGAAAGAAAGCCACAGACTGAAAGTAAAAGGATGGAGTACAATTCTCCATGCAACATGAAACTGCAAAAAAGCAGGAGAGGCTATCCTATTTGCAGACAAAATAGACTTCAAGCCAAAATTGACTGAGAGACAAAGAAGGACACCACATTCTTGTACAGGGAAAAATCCAAGAGAGACAGATGACACTCATAAATATTTATACACCAAATTCCAATGCAGCCAACTACACAAAAAAATATTAACAGATCTGAAAACTCTGATAAGCGCTAATACAATAGTAGTTAGCCACTTCAATACCACACTGTCACAACTAGACAGATCAGCTGGACAAAAAATCAATAATGAAATACTTGAACTGAACCAAACCTTTGAACAAATGGACTTAATAGATGCCTACAGTATTTCATCCCACAAAATCAGAATATACATTCTTCTCAGCTGACCATGACTCATTCTCCAAAACAGACCACATACTAATTCATAGAACATCTTTAAGTAGTGCAAAGGAATTGAAGTTATCCCTTGTATACTATCATATCATAATGCCTTGAAATTGGAGCTGAATAGCAAAAGAACTCCCAAGACAGTCACAAATACATGGAAATTGAATACTACTCTGCTGCCCAACCAATGGATCAAGGAAGAAATCAGGAAAGAAATTGAACAGTGTTTACAATTAAATGATAATCCCAGTACAACTTATAGGACTTTATGGGATACAATGAAAGCAGTTCTACAAGGGAAATTCATAGCAGTAAATGCCTACACCAGGAAAATAGAGCAAGCTCAAATAAACTATCTAATGCTAAACCTCAAGCTCCTAGAAAAAGAATAGCAAAGCAAACCCAAAGCTCGTACTAGGGAGGAAATTATAAGGATCAGGTCAGAAATTAATTAAATGGAGTCTAAGAGAAACATACAAAAAAATCAATGAATCCAAGAGTTGGTTCTTCGAAAAGATTAACAGAATTAACAGACTTCTAGCCCACCTTATCAAACAAAGGAAGGAAAAGGCTCAAATGCATGCTATTAGGAATGAAAAACGGGAAATCACTACCAATCCAATGGAAGTCCAGAGGATAATAAACATGTACTTTGAAAATTTGTATTCCAGTAAGATGGAAGCTGTAGAAGAAATGGACAGATTCCTAGACACATATGAATTTCCAAAGCTGAATGAAGAGGATATAAAAATGTTAAATACCCCAATATCAATTTGTGAAAATGAAAATGTAATAAAAAATCTACTGACAAAGAAAAGTCCTGGTCCTGATGGCTTTACTGCTGAATTCTACAAAATTTTTAAAGAACAGTTAATACCATTACTTCTCAAACTCTTTAATAAAATTGAAAGGGAAGCAGTACTCCCAAATTCATTCCTTGAAGCAATCATTTCCTTGATTCCAAAAGGAGAAAAAGACCCAACCCAAAAAGAGAACTACATGCCTATCTCCCTAATGAACACTTATGCAAAAATCCTTAACAAGATACTAGCAAATAGAACACAGAAAATTATCAAGAAGATCGTATGCCCTGACCAAGTTGGGTTCATCCCTTGGATGCAAGGATGGCTCAACATATGTAAATCAATAAACATTAGTTACTGTATCAACAGACACAAAGACAAAACCATATGGTCATCTCAATAGATGCAGAGAAAGCACTTGACAAAATCCAATGCCCATTCATGATCAAAACCCTATGGAAACTTGGAATAGTTGGACTGTATCTCAACCTAAAAGCTATTTACAAGAAACCAACAGCCAGCATCATCCTAAATGGTCAAAAACTGAAATCTTTCACACTAAGATCAGGAAGAAGACAAGGATGTCCACTGTTATCACTTCTGTTCAATATAGTGGTAGAAACGTTAGCCATTGCAATTATATAATCTAAAGAAATAAAAGGAATAAAGATAGGAAAAGAAGTTAAACTGTCATTATTTGCTGATGACATGATACTCTATATAAAAGACCCTAAAAACTCTACCAAACTGCTAGATTTAATCACCAAATTTAGTAGCACAGCCAAGGTCAATGCTCAAAAATCAATTGCATTTTTATATGCAAATAATTGACAGAGAAAGAAATTCTGGACTAAGTCCCTTTTACAATAGCAACAAGAAAAATGAAATATCTATGAGTCAATCTAACAAAGGAGGTAAAGGACCTCTACTCTGAAAACTATAACACTCTGAAAAAGAAGACTGAAGAGGATATCAGAAAATGGAAAGACATCCCTTGTTTCTAGATAAGAACCAACATCATTAAAATGGCTTTACTCCCACAACTTCTATATAGATTCATAGCAATCCCAATTGAAATCCCAACAGCATATTTCACAGAGCTAGAGAAAAGCACCCAAAAATTCATCTGGAACCACAAGAAACCTAGAATAGCAAAAGCAATTCTAGGAAACAAGAACATGGCCAGGGGTATCACTTTCCCCAACCTGAAACTTTACTACAAAGCCACTGTGCAAAACAACAACAACAACAACAAAACCAGTACGGTACTGGCAAAGAAACAGACCTGAGGATCAGTGGAATAGATTAGAAAATCCAGAAACAGTCCAAGATACACTAAGCCACCTCATCTTTGGCAAAGGAGCCAAACATCCTCAATGGAAGAAAGATAGCCTCTTTAACAAATGGTGCTGGAAAAACTAGGTTTCAACTTGCCAAAAACTGGAGCTAGATCCATCTCTTTCACCATGTACTAAACTAAAATCAAAGTGGATGAGAAACCTAAATATTAAAACAGAGACACTAAACCTGCTGCAAAACAGGTTAGGTAAAACTCTTGGAGACATTGGCTTAGGGAAAGACTATGAACCAAACCTCTATAGCATGAGAACTATCAGAAGAAATCAACAAATGGGATCTCTTTCTATTAAAAAGCTTCTGCACAACAAAAGAAACCAGCTGCCCATGGGTCATTCTCCAAAATAGATTTTAAAAAGGCAGAGCAAGAAGGCAACCAACAATATGGGAAAAAATCTTTTCCAGTAATTGCTCTGACAAAAGGCTACTAGCTATAATATATAAAGACCTTTTATCGCTTCTTGGCCTTTTGGCTAAGATCAAGTGTAATATATAAAGACCTTTTAAAAAAAAAAGCAGTCCCCCCAAATTTAAAGACCCAGTTCAAAAATGGGAATCTGAAATGAGCACTTTTCAGAGGAAGAAGTAAAAGCTGCTAAGAAGTACATGAAGAAATGCTCACTGTCACTGGCCATTTGAGAGATGCAGATAAAAACAACTATGAGATTTCATCTTATTCCACAGAGAATGGCTGCTATCTCAAAATTAGCCAGCAACAAATGCTGGTGAGGTTGTGGAGAAATAGGAACCCTTCTCCACTGTTGGTGGGAATGTAGACTACTACGACCATTATGGAGATAAGTGTGGAGATTCCTCAAAAAACTAGGATTAGTGGTCCCATTTGACCCTGCTATTTCCCTGCAAGGGGATATGCACAAAAGAATTATAAGATTCCTGGACCAGCGGTGGGCGGACCGGACCCAGCAGCTATGGGCCCTCCGTGCTTTGTTTCTGGTGGACTGAGGGACCAGCCTCGGGTGGACTGGACCCAGCGGATGTGGCCCTGCCGTGCCTTGCTTCCAGCAGACTGAAGGAGCAGCATGCGGACCCGGCTGCAGGGTGCAGTCCATTTCCAGTGGACTGAAGGCTGCCCACCAACCCACTGTATCCCGGAGCTATGCAGTGAGGAGTCAGACATAGAGGTAACTCATAAGCTCAAAGTATCCAGTATAGAATCTAACAAACCTTTTTATCTTATTTACTGTGTTTAATACTGATATTGGCATTTATTGTATTATGGTAACAAACATGATGTGATTGTTCTGCTCAAATACCTACCATGATGTGTCAGGAGTGAGAACTCTCAAGGGTTATTAC
>PVIC010059038.1:0-10215 GCA_004025085.1 Thryonomys swinderianus | reverse complement strand
TATTTCCAAAGGAGAGGTTCTTGGAGACCCAGTTCCATCCTACGTCTCCCACTGGGGCCTGGAGGGAGGGAGGTTCCTCCAGGTTCTCTACCCCTGGGCTCACAGGCACCTGTTTATAAGCTTGGCACAGGACACTGTGGGCATGCAGGGAGGGGGAGCAGTTCTGCCACTCTGTAAATTATTTAAGAAATCTCCTTTACCATTTTATTATAAAGAACCTTATGTACCAGTCTCCTAAATCACATTGTGTTTTTATCATATTTATTCTGCTTTTGACCCTTTTACCATTCTGCCCACCCCAACCCTGTGCCCAACTTTGAGTCACATATTTAGAGCCTGGTCTATCATCAGTTTCCAGCCTACCTGCCCCCACCCCTGGAGCAGGAGTAAACAGAAAGTTTTTCAACTTAGTCCAAAACAAATCACATTTTAAAGGCAAATAAGGTTTTTATTTAAGTGACAATGTTTGAGAGTTAAAAACCAGCTCACATCAAAATCAAGACCAATTGTAAAAATCTTTTAACTCCATAATGCTGTTTTTGTCTTGTTAGAAATCTGATTATTTTACATATTCTTTCTAACGGATTTTGTACAAGGCAGCCATAGGAATATAATAAACCTTTTTCCAGCACAGAACCACCCATCACAGAGAATACTGAACATTACACACTTAGAAACAGTCAGACCACAGACAAGGGCGGACTGGCTGCCACCACTGAGTAAACAAACAGAAAGGGACAGTGGGGTCCGAAGGTGAGGGTCCCCATGCACGAGCCGCCCTTCTCTGGCCTGGCCCTCCTTGGTCACCTGCCTCTCCTGTGTTGTCCTAGAGAGAGTGACGTCGGCTCTCGCTTACCCTGCCAAAACAAACATCCTATTGGTCTCTCAGCAAGGAGAGCAGAAGCCAGCCAGGCCTGGTTGTTTGGACTTAACTCTGATTTGAACACTGACAATGCCCCCAACTTCATCGGATGCATGGGGGTTTTGACTGAGCCAGAGAAAACAGGCCCCAGAGCACTTGGCACCCAGACCTCCTGGGATTGAGCTGGAAAGTTGGTTGTTTAAGGCGGGGTCCACTGAAAGGCTCCCTCCTAGGCAACGCTGCACCCAAACCAGGTGGAAATGCGTGCCACCTCCAGGCCAGGCCCACCTGCCTCAGGTGGATCCGATTTCACTGAAAGACCAGTGGATGCTTTGTCTGCAGGACACTTCTGGGACTTCAAAGTGAAAAAGAGTACAGTTTAAAAGCCTACGATCCTGCCTCCCCTCTTTCAGAGCGCACCGCAAATACTCTGGTACTACTGGGGTTCAGACAGGTGCTGTAGGAAAAGCTAGTCATCCAAACACACCAGGGACCCTTTTTTTTTCTTTTTTTTTTTTTTAATAGTTTGTGGTGCTTTAGAGAGGAGTCAAGATCTTTAGGGGAAAAACCATGACGCTACAAGAGCAGGCCCTGGCAAAAGATGCACCCTGAACCCCCAAGAGGGCAAGTAATAAGAGGAAGGCAGGTGGCGGGCGGGCCCTCGGCCAGCACAGTCACTGTGTGGGGAAGAACAAACATGCCACATGAGCGACAAGGAGCTTTGGTCAGGTGCGACGGTCTGTTTTCCAGCTGCTGGGTAGCGGGCACACCAGGAGCTAGGAGTCTAAAAACCGCCGGAGAGGGGGTGGGGCCATCACAGAACTACTGGCAGAGAGGCAGCAGCGCCCCTCCAGAGAACAAGGATTCAGCTCTTTGTGTCTCTGACTTGACAGACAAAACTGAACACAGCACAGTGTAGAAAGTGCGTATGGGAAACACAGTTGCTGCCAAGACAGCCAAGACAATACTGAGACCTAAACAGCCTCATCACTAAGCAGACCCACAAGTACACGCATTCACACACACCAACTACAGCTCCGAGGGCGCTCTCCTCACAGTACATCCCTGTACAGTGCAAGCATCGAGTGCGGGAGGCGCCGAAGTGCCAATACAGAGTTCCAGCAAAGGAAGGGGTGGTAGCCCTCCTACTGGGTCGTGTCTCAGCTCCAATCCCCAGGAACACAGAGCCCCGGCCACTTACTTCAAACTCTCTGGGACCCCAGCTTACAACTAGGTGCTCTCGCTCCCAACCACCCCACTCCCCAGCCCGGGGTTCTCAGAAAGGGAGGAGGAAATCACTGGGAGAAAGGATCTCACGTTAATTATTTCATCATTTAAAAGTAACACATCAGTGACTTCTGCAAAAAAGAAATGATGGAGTGCCTGAAAGTTACAAAATAATTCTGCTCGAGTTTAAATCAAGATATGGAGGGGGGCAGAAAGAATGAGGAATGACGTGGCTATGCCGTATGAGCTAGTGCCGAGGAGCATGCCATGTTAATTGGGGACGAGCCTGTGGGAACTGCCCGCCCGAGCCACAACCAGACAAGAACCGGAAGCCGAGCCCAAGGAACCGGAAGCCTTGTGGGGCCTGGACATGGGATGCAGTGCTGAGAGCTAGCCGATGAGTCGGGCAAAGGTGGCAGTAGCTGGCAGGTTGGAGAGGGTGCAAAGGTGGGAGCTTAGAGCCCAGACCCCTCCAGCCCTAGCAGAGTGCCCAGGTACCAAGGCGATTCACAACAATGGTACCAACTGCCCCCCAGGAGCAGCCACCATGGGCGGTAGGGGAGCTGCAAGAGGTAGACATTAAGAGCAGAAGCAACACTGACTCACACAGGTGCCTGCTGTGTACACACAGGTCTGGCCCGGGGCAGTTTGGCTGACAGAGCTGGTCTGGCCTCGGCGGCCACACGCAGAAACACAGAGGCAGCCAGGAGCAGCCCCACCACGGATGTAAGGTGTGCAGGGAGCAGGACCCCATGCCTGGGCAAGGGGCTCAGTAGCAAGAAGGCCCAGGCAGACTCTGAGGGGCCCAGGAGAGCCAAGCCCCCGCCCTCGGGGGACAGCCCAGACAGAGGTGAAAGGCTCAAACCAAGCTATGTGGTAGCTGGAAGGGAAGGAACCCCAGGACCCTGGAATCTCAAATCTGTGCCCTCCAGAAACCAACAGGGGACTAGTTCTGAGCAGAGCTGGGACTGGGGGGGCCAGATCAATACCCTTGGGGATTCCTGTTCCTGGGACACCTTATTCGGGCATCAGTGCTAACCAAGCCCACTGTGGCTCTCCACAGAGTAGAGGCAACCTCTGGGGTGCTGGGTCAAGAGCTCCTCGCTCCAGCCCACCCAGAACCCTTCAGTGAGGCTGTGTACAAGGGGCACATTAAAATGTGCGCACTGAAAAATCTCAAGGCCAGAACTTCTGGACAGCCTAGGAGTCAAAAGCTTGCCCCCATCTCAGCAAGGGGCTGGACTCCCGATTTACAGAAAGAAACCCAAGTCCAGAGAGGGTAAGCAACAGACCCGAGGGCACACAGCCAGCCCCGCTGGGTCAGGAGCCATGGGTGTAGCCTCACAGGGGAGGGCACAAGGCAGGGACCCTGGAAAAGAAACACCTGCCTGTCTTCAAGGGCCACTGGAGAATGGTGGGAAGACTGAGGACGAGCGAGAGGGACAAAAGACAGCTGTGGGAGGACAGACCGTCAGCACCAGACGGGCCCCCAAGGCTGTAGACAGACACCCCATACCAGGATGACCCAGGGGACAGTCCTCGCACTCCCAGAAAGTGACCACTTTGCCATGGGAGAGCCCTGAAGTGGTGAGTGGGGATGTCACAAGGAGGGCGGGCACAAACGCCACTCGCTCCTCCACGGGACAGCCGAGAGGCAGCGCCCCCCAGCGGCTGTCGGTCCCCGGCTGGGGCTTCTCCGCGTCGGGCTCACCTGGCCTGGCCACAGACGCCTGGGGACTCGGGAAGAGGGTCGACTCTGCTAGAACCGGGCTCCAGCAGGCCTGTCCCCAGGATGACACGAACATCAGCCCTGACTAGGGCTCACCGTCCCCGCGGGGGGAGGCAGCGGCGGCAGCGGCTCTGAGACTCGGGTTTCACCCTGTCGCAGCTGCGCCCCAGGAGCTCCCCCGAGGCCAGCAGGGTCCCATCCCGCTCTGGTCGGACACGGCTGGACAGACACGGGAGGGAAAAGCAGGAAAACGCCTGTGCCGGGAGAAGCAGCCCTCCCGTCCCCGCAGGCCACCTGGTTGCCCCCTACTCTGAGCACTGCCCACCTCTCAGGGCACCGACTCGAACTTGGGGGGCCCACGTGCCCAGCTGAGCGCGGGCAGCGGCCGCTCGTGGTCCTTGTCGGACTCGGGCTGGCTCTGGGCCCGCTCGGGCTTGGGGGTGACAGCCGGCGGGTCGGGCTGCTGCACCGACAGGGTCCTGCGCAGGTGGTTGCGCTTGCGCAGAAACTCAGGCTGTGCGTGCAGCCCGAAGCTGCCCTTGCGCAGGATCATGCGCGAGTTGTTCTTCTTGGGGCGCGAGCGGTGGCCGGCCTCCAGCGCCGCCAGGTGCGCAGCGTAGCCTTCGCTCAGGAACTGCGGAGGAGAGGCGGGGGGTCACGCCAGAGTGGGGGGCAGATCCCCACCCGTGCTGTTGTCCCCCAACATAGCCACCTCCCGGGGACACCCTCCATGGGCCCCAGGCAGCCTGCGGGATCTTTGGATCACAAACATGATCCTGCCTCCCTGTCCCTCCAGCCACTGACTGAGCTTGGCAAAACCCAGGCCATCTTGACGACCACTCACCCCAGCGCCCTCTGCCCCGCCCCCCACGACTGCACCAAGCTGAGCCAGGGCCGCTCCTCGAATATACACGTTCCTCTGCTGCTCCCTGACCTTGGACCTTGCTGCCGCTCCCAACCCGGGGCCCTTCCTTCAAACTTGGAAAGCCGCCCCTGCCACACTGCACTGCCCGTTGTGCAGACATTTCCATCTTCCCCCCAGACTAGACGACATGACATCCGCCCACCCCAGGGTCTCCCTGACCTGACACAGAGCCTGGCCCAAGGCAGGAGGCTAGCGGTGAATGAGTAAATAAGGGACTGGATGAACCAGTAAATGAACTGTTTACTCTTCTACAGCCCTTTGCCTAGCCCCCAGCCCTCAACCCCCTGCCTGCCTCTACCCACCTGGCACTGGGTTTGGTATTTCTTGGTGGGCCGGCCCACAATGAAGATCTGGGAGGCCGGCAGGCCCAGCACGCTGTACACGGAGATGTCCTTGGTGGAGCCATAGGCAGCGCTGATCTTGATGAAGCACTGAAATGCAGGGCAGCCCATGAGTGAGAAGGGAGGCCCAGCGCCCTCGCCGGGGAGGCTTCCAGCACCCACGCAGGGAGCCCCTGCTGCGGTACCCTGATCTGTTCTGTTCTCACACTTCATGCCACAGTGTCAGCTGTGCTGAGAACCCGCTGCGCCCTGCACCCCCTACACACACACACACACGTGCAGCCTGATACAGGGCTCTCCTCCGAATCCAGAGCATTTACCAGCCCACTCTCGGGTAGCTCCGCATGAGTTTATGTCACAAAGGGGCCAAATGTCCATTTGCGGATAAGGAAATTGAGTTTATACAGCACAGGCCAGGAGTGGAGATAGCTTCCAGGCCGGTCACATGCCTGTGGCTGCTGACTGGCGGCGGGTCTCTCGCCCTCCGCGAAGACCCAATCCAGTTAAGAAAATGACTCCGTGTCTTCCTTGCTCCACCAGCACTTTCAGGTCAACACTCCACCCCACCCTCCCCCCTGGATCAAGCCAGCTTCCCCTTGGAGGGTCACCATCCACTGCTCCTCACCAGATGTACCTCCCCTAAGTCAGCCTCCTTTCTCCCGATTCCCTGGATGCTCCAGTCCTGTGTCTCAGCTTCCCTTCCTCCTAGGCCGGCCTTTGCTGGGTGACGCAGTGTGCATGCGGAGAGCTTGCTGCGTCCCACACTCGGGACCTGAGAACCCCCTCTCCTCACACCACGGCCTCTGCTCTCTTGGCCCCCAGAAAGCCCTTCTTCATGGCCGTCACGCAACAACTAGTTCCTGCAGGACACAGCTCACCACCCACAGTGCTGTCTGCTTGAAATGCCCCCTCCCGACAAGGAGCCTCCCTCTCCTGGCCCTCCAGCCCCCGACTTTCCCTTCCCTCCGCTCCCTCTGGTTCCCCAGCCAGCTCCTGCCCTGCTCTCAGAGGCCCCTTATAGCCTCTCTTGGTCCTACGCTTCCCCCAGGGAGGCTCCCGCCCAGGGCTTCACTGACCTGCCTCACGTAATGGTTCCAGTCTCCACCTACCATGCATAGACCTCTTCCCTGAGCCATGTGCTGGGGCAGAGATGGCACGTGGCCCATGGCCATAGCAACCTCCACATGTCTGCAGCTAAGCTTATCTCCCTCTGCCTGGTCTTCTGCCTGTGTCCCCCCTTATTTCCTTTGCTCGTGCACTCATGTATTCATTCTACAAACATCTACTGAGTGCCTATTATGTGTCATTGTCACCCCGAATCTTGGACACAGGTGTAGCACAGACACGGAGGCGATGGCCAGACGAGGAGCACCTGGATCCCTCCCACTCCCACAATGAACATCTGAGAGTTTCTCGCCTCTTACAACCCACTGTTACCGAATCCTGACAATTCCACCTCCTAATTCTCACACCTGCATACGCCTTTCTCTCCATTCATGGTCACCAGCTGGACTCTGGTCTCCTTATCTCTTGCTTGGCAACAGCCTCTGAACTGATCTTCCTCTCTCCCTTCTCCTGCCAATCAGCTCTCCACGTAGCCCCCAGAGCACTCCCTGTACAATCCAAACCAGACACTGCTTCACACTCTTCCATGGCTCCTCATCATCCTCAGAAAGGAAGCCATGATCTTGGCGACTTCCAAGGCTTCTGAGACCTGCCAGCTTGGGCCCTGATGACCTCTGGGGCCTCACCTCCCACTCGTCCTGGTCTGTCCCTCCCTGCACATAGCCCCACCTTGGACACCTGCACATCTGAAAATACCCTACAGTTTTTTTTGCTTTTGTGCCTTTGCTCATGGTAAAAGTTATCCAAATCAAAATGGAGTTGCTTGGAGCAATCCTAACAAAAAATACATAAAGAAGACTATGGAATACACTTGGAAGACTATGAAGGAAGAGTTCGTACTCATGACTGCCTAATAGTAAATACTACAAAAGACTCTGCCAGAACCCCAATCTTCCACAAAAGGCCCCAGGAATCTTCTACAGAAGATACTCCTTCAAGGACATCTGTTCAGCAATGTATATCCAATCTCAGACTGAGGACACCCTTGTTATTAATCCTGTGTGGCCAGAGATAATTGTTTCACAATACGCTCGCTAACTCTTCTCATTTTGGCCTTTACAAACTTGCTCTCACCTCAGCCTCTTTGAAGGAGCCCAGAGCGCACTATGGCACACACGTTCCCACAGCAGTACTCTGTGGTTTCCTTCCTCTAGAGCAGGGTTTTTTGGGGAAAGGCCGGCTAGTGAACACTGGAGACTTCGCATTCCACATCTCCTAGCTTTTCCCCTGCAGCATGAAAGCTGCCGCAGACACCAGGTAAATATATGAGCTCAGCTGTGTGCCAGTAAAACTTCATGTACAGACACTGGAATCTGAACTCATCTAATTGCCACCTGTCAGCCCCTCCTCTAGCTCTGTGCTTCTCAGTGTTTTCCTGGAGGGCTGTGGAAACGCTGAGCCTCCCACTCAGAGTTCCTGAGGCAGCAGGTCTGAGCCAGAGAATCTGCACTTCCGATGAGTTCTCAGGTGTTTGGAAAGGCGCTGTTCCTGGTCCACACACTATGGGAACACAGCAGGGGAGACGGAGGGAGGGTCTGCACGGCTGGACACCAGGCATGGAGTAAGAAACACGACAGACACTTAAATGTCTATTGAACGAATAACTAGGCGTAGAGAGAAGAGTCTGGGCTCTAGATTCAGCGAATGAAGATAGATGAGTATCTTTCAATGAAGTTGACACCTACCCTAAAGGACTACTGAAAGGATGAGACCCCCACATGTAGGCTTTGAAAAGTGAGCTTTCTCTAGCACCAAAAAGTACAGTGGGAGGAGGGGAGGAGCTTGGGGAGGGCGTGGTCCGACCCCCTCCCCTGGCCAAGGAGGGTCTATTGCTAAGGCCCCGCCCCCAGTGGGTGTGGCTGAAGCCCCCAGCCCTCACTGACCTCCTGCATGAGGTTGCGGAGGAAGATGGCCTTCTGCCGCAGTGGGTCATGCACCAGCCCGTCAGAGAAGAAGATCATGCCCTGTGGAAAGTTGTGCTGGGAGAGCCACGACACCACCCGCTGCTTCTGCATGTCCGGCCGCCCAGTGATGTAAAGGATCATGTATCCCAGGTCCTGCCAGTGCCTGGCAAGATGGCATTGAAGGGTCCATTCCAGCCCTGCAGGCTACCCACTGCCCAGAAATCTTCCCCAGGTGCTGCTGCTCTCCCGAGAAGCCGGAGGGGCTGCTCTGGGGAGCACTAGGGAGATAAAAGGGAACTCAAGTCGACAACCAGGATGGGCTTACAGGCCACCTGTGCACCCACAACCAATTAATCTCCACCCTCCTCCTCCCCACACTCATGCCCCTTCGGGAGCCAAAGAGGGGACACCTGTGCTTCCTCCCACCCACCCACCCCCGCCCCTCTCCCACCTCCTCTTGCAGTGAGCAAGACATTCAGCTCTGCCAGGCCTATCTTCCTTAGCTCAGGCCTCATCTCTCTCCCCTGGAGAGTTTCTCATTATCGTAACTCGTTTTCTCACTGTACCCAGGTGTCTCCAAACAGCAGCCATTTCTGCAATGGTACCCAGCCCTGAGCCTGGCCTGGAGTCAGCCTCAGAAGGAGGTGGACGCATGCATGGGGGAAGGGAAAAGAAACAGAGGAAGGGGGGGTATCACTCACCGCACCACATCCACTGCTCCCGGCCGGACCTTGGGGTCACTGCCCATGATGGACACACTGGCTGCAAAGGACCCGTCGATGCTGAACACCACGCACTCCATGCCCCGTGGCAGCACTGTGAGGTAGCTCATCGCACATGTCTGATCACCCCTAAAAGGTTCAAGAGGCTGAGTCAGCCTGTGGCCAGAATCAGGGTTAGTTGTGAGGAACTGAGACCATCTGAGCAGTATCTCCTGATGCCATAGCTGGTGGTTTCTTCCTTTGTCCTCTCTCCATGCAGACAGCTGGACCCAAGGACCTGCCATCTGGACAGACATAGCTAGAGGGCCCATGGAAATGGGAGGAGTCGACACGAGGATGGACCCCTGGGTCCTACCTGACCACCATTTTCACAGGATAGACGCCAATCCCCAAGCGCCGTGGCCGGGGCACGTTGTACGTGATCCGACCGCTGTTGTTGGTGATCTCTGTGTCCAGGTGCACCCAGCGGCCCGAGGACGGCTCTGCCATCACCAGAATGTCCACCTGCACGCGGTGGGGACAGAGGGGACTCAATGCAGGCTGAGAGGGCAGCTTGGCAGAGCGGCTAGGCTGGGAGCTTCCTGCCCGCATCCCTGGATTTACCTAACTTCTCCTTCCCTCCCTCGCTGCAGCCAGGTCCTCCGGTCCATCCCTCACTCCCTGTTGCCCTGACCTGCCGCAGCGAGCGGGTGTCTCCCTGCCCTCTGCTCCCAAGGCAGGCAGCTTGACCCTCCTGAAACCCTCACCCCTCATACTCCATTGGCACAGGTGGCCTGGCAGGGGCTAACACCTGGTCCTCTGTACCTTCTCTCCCGTCAGAGCCACCATGTCAAGAGGCCCATACATGAAGCGCCCCACCAGGACCTGGGGGCCGTCTTCAGCAGCAATCACGTCATTGGCCCGGTGATTAGCGGTGACATTCTAGAAGGACAGAAGAATGTGGCTCAGCCTTTGCAAGCAGGGCTGCAGCCAGCTCCAATAGAAAGCACTCAGGATGGCTGGGGGCGTGGGGGGAGTGACCTACGAATTGAGTCTCTCCTGACTGCTGCTAGGGGTTCACACAAGAGAGAGAGACCGTGGGCCCTTGATAGCAATGCTCCTGAGCCCAGCCTCAGCGCCTCTGCTCCCCGGCCGGCTGCCGGGCCTCCTTCTCCCCAGCCTCGTCCCGCCCACACTACTTTGCAACGATGGAGACAGCACACTGTGTTATCTACAACCATGTCAGCATCACTCTCTTCTTCACTTCTGCCTTTCATTCATTCTGTAGCTCCAAGCCCTGCATCAGCCCTGACCACACACCACCCCCAGGTTGGCCTTGGAGACCCACATCTCTCATTCGGGACCCTTACTCTGTAGCATCGGCCACACCCACATTACTCA
>PVIC010059037.1:0-10230 GCA_004025085.1 Thryonomys swinderianus | reverse complement strand
AAAAAAAACAATCAAAACCTTGAAGAAAAGGTTGAGGTTGGTCTCAATTCTTGCTTCTCTGAGCAGAGGCAAAAAGCCAAATACCACACAAGCAGAAAGGATGCCAAAGCCCCAAACTCACCACATCTTTATATGGTATAAAGCCTTCACACCCAAAATCCTAGTATGCATAACAGGGCAGTTATCCACAATAATCCCTGTAGTTGAAGATCCTTTAGGGAAGGATAGATATCCTAAATCCTAGTAAATCTTAAAGCCAATAATTATAATGCAATAATCCTTGTAGTTTGAAATCCTGCAGGGTGGGGCAGATGTCTGCAATAATCTCAGTATTTGATCCTGCAGGGGAGGGCAGACATCCATAAATCCAAGTAAACTGTGTATCTGAGTAAGTCATCCACAGTTCCCAAGATTTCTGCATTTGTTCCACTGCGCCTCCCTACTCCCCATCTTTTCAGATTTTTACTTCCTATTCTACTTTGTTTATTATACATTTCGTTCCTCATTTACACTTGCAGTTTCTCACACCAGAGAAACTATTCAATGTTTACACGAGTGTCTTGTTTATTACACTTGAGTATGGCCTCGATGTATATACATTTAGCTATAAATATCTTAAATTTATCATTCTTTATGGTTGAGTAATACAACATTCTATATTAAAAATAAACAAACAAAAAAACCCATATTTCTTATCCAGTCTCCAGTTGATGGGTATTTGGACTTTTTCCAAGATTCAACTATTACAGACTATGCCACTACAAACATAGGTGCACATTTATAGCTGTGGTATGATACTTTTAATTGTTTTGGATAGAATCCCAATCAGTGGGACCTCTGATTTTTGTTCTTGGATGAATCTCCACACCAATTTCCACAGTGTTTGCACAAGTCTACAGTCCCACAAATGATAGAGAAAGATTATTTTCTCCTCAAAACCAACCAGCATTTGTTAGTTGTTTCCTTGATAGCCATTCTTATTGGAGTGTCATAGAATTTGAGTTGTTTTCGTCTGCATCTCTTGCATAACTGGTGATGATGAACATTTTTTCATATGCTTATTTGTTGTTTCTAATTCTTCATTTGAGAAATGTCTATTCACTCTAGTTGCTCATTTTTTAATTGAGTCTTTAAATTTTGGGTCTGACTTTTTTTCAAGTTTTTTGAATATTCTAGAGAGTAGTCCTTTATCTGAGGAACAGCTGATAATTTTTTTTGACACTGTATGCTGTATCTTTACTCTGGTGGTTTCCTTTCTTTGCAGAAGCTTTTTAATAAGATGAGGTCACAGTGATGAATTCTTTTCACTAGTTCCTATACTACTGAAGTTTATTTTTCAAAAAGTGTTTTCCCATGTCATTGTCTTCAAGAGTTATACCTAACATATCTTGTAGTGGTTTAATGTTTCTGTTTTAATGTTTACATGTTTGATCCATTTCAATTTAGTGCATGTTTGATCCATTTCAATTTAGATATGGGTCTAATTTTAGTCTTTGGTAGGTTGAAATCCAGTTTTTCAGCACTATTTTTTAAAGTTCTTTCTTACAGTGAAATTATTTATGTCCTTTGTCAAAGATGAGGTGTTTTAGTATGTCCAGAGCTGATTCTGCATCTTCTACTCTGTTCCATTGATCATTGGATGTATTTACCTGAAGGTTTTTTTTTTTTTGTATCACAATGGCTTTGTAATATAACATTAAGTTGGAGATTATCATACTCCCTGAATTATTTTTGCTGCAATTCTGGTTCTTCCAGTTCCACATCAATTTTTGGAGTGTTTTCTCTAGTTGTATGAAATATACCATTGGGATTTCAATCATGATTACATTGGATATACATGGGGTTTTTGGAAGTATAGCCATTTTCACTGTATTGGGTCCTCAAACCCAGAAAGAAGGAGTGTTTTTCTATTTTATAATTTTTTCTTCAATCTGTTTTTTCAAAGAATATAGCCATTTTCACTGTGTTGGGTCTTCATACCCAAAAATAAGGAGTTTTTCTATTTTATAATTTCCTCTTCAATCTCTTTTTTCAAAGTGCTATACTTTTCAAAGTAGAGGTCTTTTATTTCTTTTGTTAGACTGATTCCTAGATACTCCATGTTTTGGTTACTATTATGAAAGAAATCATTTCCTATATTTCTTTCTCAGTGAATCTCTTGTTCATATACATGAGGGCTGTTAATTTTTGAATGTTAATCTTGTATTCAGCTATTGTACTAAATCTAATTATAAAGTCTACAAGTCTTTGGAAGGGCATTTTGGAGCTACTCTATATAGAATATCATACTTCTGCAAATAAGGGCAGTTTAACTTCTTTCCCTATCTTTATTCTTTTATTTATTTTTCTTCTCTGACTGTGGTCACTAATGTTTACAGAATTATACTAAATAGGAGTGGTGATAGTGGACATCTTTGTCTTGTTTCTGATTTTAGTGTGAAATATTTCAGATTTTTTTCTTTTTTTTGTTTTTGTTTTTTTGAGATGGGGTCTCGCTTTGCAGTTCAGGCTAGCCCTGAGCTCACTATGTAGCCCAGGCAAGCCTCGAACTCAGCAATCCTCCTGCCTCTGCCTCCCGAGTGCTGGGTTTACAGGTGTGAGCCACCACGCCCGGCTCATATATATTTTTAAAGTATAGAATCTGTTTATTGTTATCCACAAATAACTTGATATTTTCTCTTTAAGAAAAGCTATTCCTATTCTCCTACCCACCTTAAAGCCTCTCACCCCATGTATACATGTTTGTTTTCTGGGTTTTTTTTAACCATCACAATTTTCCCCCCTGTTGTTTACCCCTACCATCCATTTGCCTTAGAAAAAGGGAATATTTTCTATTTTATAGTAAAAAAAAATTTACTAGTATATTTTCTATTTTATAGTGTCTATCATACATTCTAGGACTTATTTACTTTTTCAGCTTCTAATACCAGAGAAAAGATATGGTATTTACACATCTGTGTTCTATTTATTTCACTTATAAATATGTCCTTAAGGTATGTCCATTTCAGTATGAAGGAATCAAACTTATTCTTTATATCCTCAATGGAGACAAGATAGCCTTTTTGACAAATGGCGCTAGAAAAACTGGGCTTTAACCAGCCCAAAGGCTAAAACTAGACCTATTTTTCTCGCCATACACTTAATAATAATCAAAGTGGATTGGAGACCTAAATATTAAAACAGAAACCCTAAACCTACTGCAAAACAGGTTAGGTAGAACTCTTGGAATCATTGGCTTAATGAAAAACTTTATGAACAAAACCTCTATAGCATTGGGCCAGAGATTTAGCTCAGTGGTTCTGGTGCCTGCTTCGTAAGCACAAGGTCCTGAGTTCGATCCTGATAACCACATAGAATGCTGGGTGTGGTGACTCATGCCCACCAGCAATCAATAGCACATACCACAGTGCCGGGCATGGTGGCTCACGCCTGTAATCCCAGCACTCAGGAGACAGAGACAGGAGGATTGCTGAGTTTGCAGCGGCTTGCCTGGGCTACATAGTGAGCTCAGGGCCAGCCTGAACTACAAGGCAAGACCCTGTCTCAAAACAAAACAAAACAAAACAAAACAAAACAAAACAAAACAAAACAAAACAACCTCTATAGCATGTAAACTAGCAGAAGAAATCAATCACCGAGATCTCTTTTTATTGAAAAGCTCTGCATATCAAAAGAAATCATGGGGAGGGCAAAAAGGCATTCAACGGTATGGGATTTTTTTTTAACCAGCTGTTCCTCAGAAAAAGAGCTACTATTGAGAATATATAAAGAGGTTTAAAAAAATTGACCCCCCCAAATTTGAGACCCAATTCAAAATTGGGCATCAGAAATGAACAGACACTTTTCAGAGGAAGAAGTAAAATAGCTGAGAAGCACATGAAGAAATGCTCAACATCTCTGGTCATTTGAGAGAAGCAGATAAGAACAACTCCAAGACTTCATCTCACTCCACAAAGAATGAATGCTATATCAAAAGTACCCAGCAATAAGTGCTGGTGAGAATGCAGGGGAAAAGGAACTCTTCTCCATTGTTGGTGGGAATGTAAAGTGGTACAACTACTGTGGAGGTCAATGTGGAGATTCCTCAAAGAAAGGATTAGAGATCCCATCTGACCCTGTTATTCCCCTGCTAGGGGAATGAAATGAAATGAATGAATGATAAAATTCATAACACAGTGACATATGTGCATTGATGTTTATGGCAGCTTAGTTTGTGATAGCTAAATCTTGGAAACAACCCAAATGCCAGTCGACTCTAGACTGGATAAAGAAGATATATTTTGTTTTGTTTTGTTTTATAGCATTTCAGTTTTTGACCATTTAGTATGATGTTGGCTGTTTTTTGTTTAGATTTCTTTTATCAGTTTCAGATAAAAAATTATCTATTTCAATTTTCTCTATAGGGTTTTATTATGAATAGATGTTGAATCTTGTCAAATGGTTTTTTCTCCATCTGTTGAGATGATTATATTGCTTTTGATTGACACTGTTAATATGGTATATTACATTTATTGGTTTACATGTTTTGAACCATCCTTTCATCCCTGGTATGCATCTAGCTTGGTCAGAGTGTAAGAACTTGGTGATTCTCTTCATTCTGTTTTCCAGTATCTTATTCAGGATTTTTGCATGTATGTTCATTAGGGAGATTGGTCTGCAGGTCCCTCTTTTTGGGTGGGTTATTCTCTGTTTTCAGAATTAAGAAAATGCTTGCTTCATGGAAAGAATTTGGTACCATTGCTTCCCTTTCAGTTTCATTAGAATAGTTGAATTAACACTTCCCTAAATTTCTTGTAGAATTCAGCACTGAAACCATCAGGATTTGGGTTTTCCTTTGTTGGTAGGTTTATAAATATTTTTTTCCAATTTTATTGACTGGCATTGGGTTGTTTACAATTTTTACATCTTCTTAATTCAACTTTGGTAATTCATATATGCCTAAGGGTCTGTCCATTTACTCTGTTTCCAACTTTCTGAACTACAGGTTCCCAAATGAGCTGTTGATGATCCTCTGGATTTGTACTGTATCTCTTGTGATTCCATCACTTTCATTCCTCATTGCAAAGATTGTATAAGCCTTTCCTTCCATTTTTGAAAGGGATGGGTAAGAATTTGTCAATTTTATTTATTTTTTCAGAGAGCCAGCTCTTTGATTCATTGATTTTTTTGGCATCGTTCTCTTCATCTCCATGACACTGAATTTTGTTGTGATCATTATAATTTCCTCAAATGTAAGAGTTTTGATTTGTCTTGCTCTTCTTTTTCTAGGCATTTGAGTTTTAGCATTAGGTTGTTTATTTGAACTTGATCTATTTTCCTTTGCTTATTGTTTGTTTGGATTTTTTTTTTTGATACTAGTAGGGATTGCACTCAGGACCTCGCACTTGTAAGGCAGGCAGTTGTGCACTGAGCTAAATCCTTGCTCCTCTGTCTACCTAACATGATGATTCATGGCTATGAATTTCCCTTCTAAGACTGCTTTTATCCTGTCCCATAAATTTTAGGACATTGTATTGCTGTTATCATTTAGCTATAGAAATTGTGATTTCTTCTTCAGTTTCATCTGTGAACATTGATTGTTCAAGAAAGTGTTATTCAGTTTGCATATATTTGTGAAGTTCTTTGAATTTCTTTTGCTGTTCTTCAATTTCATTGCAGTAAAGTTTAATAATATCAAGAGTTAACTTTAATTCCTTTGTGTTTAGTTAAGGATGTTTTATAAGCTGGCATGTGGTCTACTCTGGAGAATTACCTGAGAAGAATGTATATTATAATTCTCTGGTATGGAACACTCTGTAGACATGTTAAGTCCAGAGTATGTCTAGATAGCTTTTATCATGCCTAGAGTTCTACATTTCTCACTATATGTATGACAAATCTTTTCCTCTGAATAAGAAGTTTTTGCCATTACTTCTGTGAACTTTTTTAAAAAAATAATTGTTTTATTGTGAAATAGGTACACTTTACATACACATTATGATCACAGTCAACATTGAGAATTGTAGCAGTATGAGACACAACTTAATACTCATTTTTCCCATTTGTCTGTCCACCTTACCATACCTACCCCTTATATACATAAGCTTTGTTTCCTTTTCTATCATCACATATTTATTTCCCCACATTCCTTAACCCTACCCCCTTTTCCCTTTGAATATTTTCTATTTCACAATATCTATCATATATTCTAGAACTCATTTACATCTTCAGTTTCATACCCAAAAAAAAGACATGGTATTTACCCATCTGTGATCTATTTATTTCACTTATGAATATGTCCTCAAGCTACAACCATTGGAATATGAACTACTCAAATGTATCATTCTTTATGGCAGAGTAATACTCTATTTTATTAAGAAACCACATCTTCTTTATTTGGTCACCAGTTTATGGACATTTGGGCTGTTTCCAAGATGTTGCTATCACACACTGAGCTCCTATAAACATGGGTGTACATTAATCACTGTGATACAAATCTTAATTCTTTCATGTATATCTCTAAAAGGGAATAACAGGGTCAACTGGGACCACTAACCCTAGGTTTTTGAGGACTCTCCACAGTGATCTCCATAGTGGTTGCATCAGTCTACATTTCCACCAACAGTGGAGAAGAGTTCCTTTCTCTCCACACCCCCGGCCAACATTTGTTGCTGGCTAATTTTGAAATAGCAGCCTTTCTTTACCGAGTGAGATGACATCTAAGTTTTATTTTCTTCCGCATCTCTCAAATGACCAGAGATGTTGAGCATTTTTTCATATGCTTCTTGATTGCTTTTACTTCTTCCTTTAAAGGTGTTGTTCATTTCAGATGCCCATTTTTGAACTAGGTTTTTAAATTTGGGAGGCTGATTTTTTAACCTATTTATATAATCTAGATAGTACATCTTTTTATACACCAATGGCAGACTAATTGAGAGAGACATTGGAGTCAACTCCACTCACAGTAAGATCCAGAAAAGAAAAAAAATAGAAAGAATTATCTAAGAATCAATCTAACAAATAAGGGGAGAGACCTCTACTCTGAAAACTACAGCACTCTGAAAACGGAGACTGAAGAGGATATTAGAAAATGGAAAGACATCCCTTGGTCCTGGGTAGGAAGAACCAGTATTGTCAAAATGACTGTACACCCATAACTGCTATACAGATTCAATGAAATCCCAATTGCAATCCAAACCATTTATTTTACAGATCTAGAGAAAATAATCCACAGATTTGGTTGCAATCACAAGAGACCTAGAATAGCGAAAGCAGTTCTGAGGAACAAGGACATGACAGGTGATATTATAATCTTCAACTTGAATCTACACTACAAAGCCCACTGTGATAAAAAACTACATGGTGCTGGCAAAGTAACAGACCCAATGATCAGTGGAATAGATTAGGCTATGCAAAATTATTCCAGTTACACTAAGCTACCTTATCTTTGACAAAGGAGCCAAATATCCTCAATGGAGGAAA
This sequence comes from Thryonomys swinderianus, assembly GCA_004025085.1. Taxonomy (NCBI): domain Eukaryota; kingdom Metazoa; phylum Chordata; class Mammalia; order Rodentia; family Thryonomyidae; genus Thryonomys; species Thryonomys swinderianus. The sequence goes on along the minus strand of PVIC010059037.1, from coordinate 2,769 downwards.
GTTAGCCTCTTTAAAAAAATGGTGCTAGAAACACTGGGTTTTAACCTGCCAAAGACTAAAGCTAGATCTACCTCTTATGTTCTAAACTAAAATCAAAGTAGATTAGAGACTTAAAAACAGAAAAACTAAACCTGATGGAAAAGGGTTAGGTAGAACTCTTGGAGACATTAGCTTAGGGAAAGACTTTATGAACAAAACCTCTACAGCACAACAACTAGTGGAAGGAATCAACAAATGGGATCTCATCATAAAAAAAAAAACAAAAAAAGCTGTTAGAGAGTGGAAAGTTTCCATAGGAAACTTGGTGTGGGAATGTGATGAGGTTAAGGAATAAATAGGATACAGAAAGAAAGTAAAAGAGCATGTATAAAGGGGGTGAGGAGGTGTGGGTGGGTAGGGATATGGGTAAAAATGAGAATTAACTTGTGTCATATACTGGTACAAATTCCCCAATGATATACGTGATTTTGAAATGTATATAAATTGTACCAATAAAGAATTCAATTTAAAAAAAAAAACACTTCTGCACAGTTAAAGAAACCATGGCAGAGAAAAAAGGCAACCAAAACTACAGGAAAAAAAAATTACCAGCTGTTTCTCAGACAAATGTCACCATTATTTTAAAGAAATATTGCTATTCAGTCACTGATCGCCCTCTTCTCTTCTATATCTGAACGTTTGTCTTCACATTGTCTAAATCTTCTAAACATACTCTCAGCAGACTTTTTAATATCCCGCATGTTGGTTTGGCTCTATTTCACAGGCTCCATTTGTTTTCTATCTTACCAATAATAGTTTCTTTTCTTTTCTTTTCCCATGATGAGTGTTCATGCCTTCCACTATGTCCCTAAGGTCTTCCATTTTTTTTAATGTTTCTGTTCTAGAATCTGTGAAGATTCTTCCCAGTTTGGTCAGCATCAGTGACATTCTTTATTCTTTGATATTTTTCTAGACCCTTGTTCATCAGTTTCGGTACTTCTCAGGTTATCATTTCAGGGAGTTCAGGTGGTTGATTGTTGTGGTTTTTCACCTTGTTGCTGCAGGTATGTTCTTTGAGGAGCTGAAAGACTGGGTTTGTGTCTTCTCATTTTTATTTTTTTGTTGTTAGTGGTTTTGGTTGAATTATTGTGGTGACACTTCTATATTATTTATTGTATCTTTATTAATAGCATTTATGTCCCTTAGGATAATAATTACTTCTCAGAGTTGTCTCCCAGGTATAGCTAATCTTTAAGTTTTGAGTGTTGTTTTTCCCTTAAGAAATCTTGTTTTTTGTATATAAAGAAGGGCAATTGACTAGAACAATCACATCACCTTGAGCCACATAATAAAATCAATGTCAACTTTCACATAAAACATAGCTTAAGAAATGACAAATTGTGGTAACTATTAATCTTTCACCTTAGACCATATGAACTAGATTGAAATGAAAGATCAACCAGAAATTGTTTCAGTATATAGACCTTTCCATATAGCAAATTTACCCTTTGAGATGAAAACTTAGAAGGAGGGTTGAGGGGCAGAGTGATAAAAGGAGAGGAAAAAGTTAAAGATGGGCTAGAAGACACAGGAAGATTATATAAAATGGGGAGCTGGTGAAGACAGAAAGGAGAGAGAATGAATAAACAACAAAAAAAGAGGAATAGAGCCACTTAACAGTAACAGGACAACTAGAAACTGCATTCACTCTCCCTTAAACATAAGCATGACTGAGGAAAGAAAAACCCCAAAACTGGGCAAACACAGGATAAAGAAGAAAGGGAAGAAAAAAAAAGAGAAAAAATCAAATAGAGCAAAACAAAACAACTACATCAAAACAATAATATCAAAAGTGCCCTTTAGGACATGACTCTGCCATCACTGATAGACCACATGGGCAGCAGTGTGCAGATCAAAGTCAGTCACACAGCGAGGCAGCCATGGTTCACTGAAATTCAATCTGGATTCTTGCTTAAGCATTCAGTAAGTTCCCTGATCTCCTTCAGGTTTGAAGTTTTCAAGGTTCTACTGTGGGTTCAAAGTTCCCTTCCCCTGAAGTGAGTCTGGGTTCCAATAGGTGGTGTTGATTCCACTAACTCATCAATGGCTGTAGTCCACTGATTTTCTTCATTCTCCAAGTGGGCTTCAATTTTCATTGACAAGTCTAAGAGAGAATCTATCTCTGCCGTTCGCTGATGTTCCATCTCCTAACAGTGTCTATTATGGCCCTCAATGCCTCTGCCATGAGGATCCTCAATCCCTTTCCAGTGTGGCCCATAGCATGGCCTGCGGGAGGTGGGTGGGACTTTTTCTCTGCTCATGTCTTTCGTGTCCCAAAATAAGGAACAGTATCACCTGGGCTAAAATATGTTTTATAATCATTTTTTCCTGTACCTATTAATTAAAGAAGAGTTATGATTTCCTTTGGAGGGAGCTAGTTCTGAGGAAAGAAAGAGAATTTCTTTTTTAAAAATTTATTTATTTATTTACTCATTCATTCATTCATTCATTCATTCATTCATTTATTATCAAGACAAGGTTTTGCTTTTTCAGGCTGGCCATGAGCTCACTATGTAGCTCAGGCAAGCCTGGAACTCAGAAATCCTCCTGCCTCTGCCTCCTGATTAGGGGTGTAAACCACCACACCTGGGGTTGTGGTACATGGTACTAATTGCTGGTGGACATGAGTCATCCCACCTGTAGTGTTGTATGTGGTTACTGGGGATTGAACTCAGGACCTTGATACTTCTTATGTAAGCATTGGAACCACTGAGCTAAATGTCCAGCCCA
>PVIC010059036.1:0-10208 GCA_004025085.1 Thryonomys swinderianus | reverse complement strand
TTTGTCTCATCAATGCTCATACAGTGTGGAATAATCTCATGGAAGAGAACTCCTAATATTTATTAGCAGCATATCTTGATTTGAGAAGATTATTTTCTAGACACTGGTTTGGGTAAGAATCCCTAACTCAAGAGACCTCTCGATCTATTTATAAACAGAATTCTATGCCAAATGAATGTGTTATTTATTGTGTAAACAATGGAGAGGATTATAAAACCTTATATTTCTGAACTGCTAAGGTCAACTATGGTCACATACATTTCTGTTAGTTTATACCAAAGAATACTCTAAAAATTCATTATTTTATTTTTATGTCATATAAGTAGATATCAGTAAAGAAAACAAAAAATACTTCTATAAAAATTACATTTCATAACAAAATAATTAGAGGGTAACAGTAGTGAAGGAGAAGGTCAAACCTGGCTGGGTCAGGTGTGCATCACGTACATCTCATAGCATGCTGAGAGCCCGTAAAGAAGATGGAGCTTGAGTGCACTCTCTCCTGTGAGTAGAGACTTACCTATAGCTGGTGGGGTGACGCTTGCTCCTCCTTGGTCATTACTTCTGATATTCCAAGAGCTAACCATATTAGGTATTCATCCTTGTTCCCCTCAGGATCAAAGAGAACACAGTAGGACTCTGGGTCCCGATGAATGGCGACTGGGTGGGGAAGGCTTGTGGACTGGCTCCCACGGGTGTCACAAAGCTGAAGCCACAGGAGATGGCAGCAGCACCTCAGGCCCTCAGGCTAATGGATTGCGCTGTGTGGACCAAGCACCAGGAATCCCTCAAGGACACTCCCCCACGCACCCAGAGCCAATTTAGAAGATAAAATCACTACAAGGTTTCCATTGGGCTGTATTATCCACCAATCAGAGCTAACCACATTGTAACCACACCCTTTTTCTATTCCCTATATAAATTTGTAACCCTCAGTAAAGGCGGAAGTGTTCTCTGAAACTTCCCCGGAGATTTCTATCACAAACAAAATAAGAGGGAAAAGAATAACAAAATGTCAAAAGGGAAAAAAGACTTCTTAATTTCATCTGTAATAAACTGAGGCCTGTTTTAGTAATAATGGTGACTCTCCGCCTCACCTCCCGGTCTGGGCCTCTGAACCCTGCTCCGTGATGACCGCTGCGGATGGCGACACGAGGGTAAATACATTGTGAATCACCGTCTTAAAATATTACATTTTAATTTACTAATCTATCTCTCAAGAAAACTACAGTTTTATTTAAAGGAAAAAAGGAAAAAAAATGGAAGCAAAACATATATATATAGGGGGTGGAGTAGCTGGAGGAAAGGCAGGTGAATGGGGAAAAATGAAAATCAAGATATAACATGTACAGGTACAAATTCTCATTGAGGAGTGTGATAATGTATTCATAAAATGTACCAATAAACTTAATTAAAGAAAAAGTATTAGGTCTTGGGGGAGATCAGAGTCTCATAAGTGTGACTTATATGGAAGTATGGAGTGAGATATTTATAAGAGTCATATTCCCTTTTCCTATTGTTGTCAGGAGCATGTTTGCTTAACCTTTGGTCACTGAGCCAAAGCATGAATGTCTTCAGCAGACCTTCTGGCCTCCAGAATTATGACTCAAAGAATTCCATCTATTGTTTGCAAATGTCTGCATTATTATCTTACAGTAAGGGAAAACAGATGAAAACATTTAGCTATTTCCAAAATTCCAAATAAGAAAATTGCTCCATAGTGAATTAATTCCTCCTATTTAACCTCATTTCCTCAAGCACTATTATTATTTTATTGCTGTTGTTGCAATTGTTTTTACTGATTCAGTTATTAAAGAAAATTACATTAGACCCCAGTCTTACTTTGGTATTCATTTATTCACATAATCATGTGTTCACTTCTGAAAGGTATAGTTATTGAAAATCTTGTCTATATCAGATATTATTGTATTAGAATATAAGGAGAATATACATTTGCACTGCTGACATACAACAATACATCCAATAAAAGTGAAAGGTCTTTTGCTTTTGCAGAACCTGAAGTTTTGCATTGAGATATATGGTACAGAGAAGGATGGCACGGATGGTAACAGGAAGTCAGTGTCAGGAGAGCATAACCGACACGCCTTGGAACCAACTGTCGGGCTAGCTTTTACCCTCCCACTCGGAGAGGCAAGGATCATCTAGTAACAAAAACAATCCAAATACGATTAGACACTCAAAACAAAAAGATATTGGAACTTTGGGAAATCAGAAATACATAAATCCTGTCAGGAGCTCTACAAAAACTACACTGACAGACAATGTTGTATATATATATAGTTTTAAAGTATATCTATAAAATGATTTGAAAATAAATTATTTGAATTTTCACAAAAAAAGGGGGGAAGCAACCTGTGATTATATAGCCTCACTTCTTTCAGAGGGGGAAGTTTCATCCAAAATTAGATTAAACTGAAGCTTGAAATAAATGGATGTGACACACAGTGAAAGGTGACTATCAAGATATTTCTGATAGTTCTCCGTAGTACATAAAAAGATATAGATGATATTTGATCATTTTTCCTTTATTTACATATGAGTTAGCTAAAGAGATTTTCCTATTTTGATTTTGGAATTCTGTTAGAATTATATTTTGTTCTTTCTTTGTCATCAGATTTGATATTTGGGAATTGTATAATGAAAAATCCAGATTTGATTAGACCACTTCTCTTTAGTGAAGAGAGAATGCAATTGTTTTCCATTCCTCAAGGAGATTCATTTTATAATTGACAGTTACCATTTCATCACCTTCAATAAAGTAATGAATCTTCATTTTGTATGTTTCCTTATGATCTCTAAGAAACCTCACAATTATCCATTCTAGATAGTGTTATATCTTCTTTTAAATATTCATATTTTAAATCTTGTAGGTAATTTAAAAAGCTTTTATGATTTTTTTTTTTTTGACAGGATCTTGCTTTGTAGTTCGGGCTGGCCCTGAGCTCACTATGTAGCCCAGGCAAGCCTCAACTAAGCAATCCTCCTGTCTCTGCCTCCTGAGTGCTGGGATTACAGGCGTGAGCCACCATGCCCGGCACTGTGGTATTGATTGCTGGTGGGTGTGAGTCACCATGCCCGGTATTATTGTATGTGGTTACAGGGATCAAACTCAGGACCTTGTGCTTGCTAGGGAGGTGCCAGAACCACTGAGCTAAATTTCTGGTCCTAAAAGCTATTTTTTTTTTAATCTACTGTGTTCTGTAAAATTTTCTGCCACCTGATATGACAGAAGATTAAAGAGTAAAATAATGATTAAAACAAGTTACTCTGTTGCTTTATTTCGAACCTTAAGCATGAACACCTGGGAAGTATCTTGTGATAGTAACCCTTTGTTCCCATATTTTCCTTTTCTGTATTAAAGAAGGATACAGAAAATGTACAGGATGTATGCAGGAATAAAGAAAGTATGCAATTATCTGATAATGCTTTCTCCAAATTTAGGCCTGCCATTTAATTAGTCAGGTATAGTATAAAAGATTTTGAGAGGTATAAAGAATATGCTTTGGAAAAAAAATGAAAGAGAAAATAATTTTGCCTTTTCTAGACTGAAATTCCTTTATATTATAGCAATAAAATATCCCGTGTCCATAGTTACTAACATCTGAAATCTCTAGGCAAGGCACAGTGGATATATAAAGAAATAGCCAGAGGTATCTCAAAGTTTTCTGGGTATTAAACAATGCAAGGACATATGGGAAGATTTTGAGCCCTAACCTAATGTAAAATTAGAAGCACCATGAAGTTACTGCTAGTGAGGACAGGAGAAGCTTTGCTAGAGATTTCATAATCCTTTCCATGAGTTCATTAAACATCTAGCCAAATAAGTAAACCCAATTCAAATAAAAGCAATGTGTACACTAGCAAAATCTAGTTTCAGAATACTTGCTTTTCTACTAAATGCCCTTTTATTTCCCTTTCTTGTCAAAACTAACCACCTTACAGAGGGTGGAGCCTTTGAAATCCATGAGGACGTACAGGGACAATGAATATACTGAAGTAAGCTGGATACAGAGTAGAGATCTACATTTCTATACCCACTTTAGATATTTTATTATTGTATTATACAAGGACAACCCAGAGTACAGCATGATTCAGCTGTAAGGGCATAGTCCAGAAGGTCTGAGGTAAACAGTTTCATCACTTTGGTCATACAATACAGAACTGAAACATTACAGAAAATTAAAATATTGGAGAATTATGTTCAAAAGATTCAAATTTTATTCATAGATACAGATAGGTAGATATCGTCTGTACAAAAGTGTGTTCCTTTCTCTGAAAATTTAACTCAGTGGCACTGTACCTTCCTGGCAAGTGGGAAATTTGATTCCTGGCAATGGGGGGAAAAAAGGTAAAATTGTGCTCCTTGAAAGAGATTTACTATACAGAATTTTAAAGTTACATTTATTCATTTATTAAGTATGTATGCATGTATGTATTTGAGACAGAGTCTCACTTTGTAGTTCAAGCTGGCCCTAAACTCCCTGTCTAGATCAGGCAAGCCTCGAACTCAGCAATCTTCCTGCCTCTGCCTCCTGAGTGCTGAGATTACAGGCGTGAGTCACCACACCCAGCACTGTGGTATATGGTAGTGATTGCCAGTGAGTGTGAGTCACCATACCAGGTATTGCTGTATGTGGTTACTGGTGATTAAACCAGGGACTTTGTGTTTGCTAGGCAGGCACTGGAACCACTGAGTTAAATCTCTGGCCCTTATTTATTTAATTTTTAAACTGGTAAAATGCTACACTCAATTTCTGGGATCAGGTATACACAAAATAAATAAAGCAAATATGTGAAGTTATTTCTAATAAATACAGAATGCTTTTCTTTCTATGGCAGTGTACTCTGTTACCAATTTCTGAAGTGCTGGGGTCTCCATCTAGAGTTTCTTCCTAGTTTGTTGTTATGGACAAAGAATTGTACACAACAAGTGTGAAAGGTAGCGAGGTTTTACATTTATTAAAGGTAGGTAAAGAAGCTCTGAGGAGTGAATGTGGATCAATTAATGATGTGATAAAGATACACTCCACCAGGTGAGAGCAAACCACTGTGAGAAACAGCACAGTGGCCAAGAGCTTAACGACGGGCTAGCTTTTGTGTCTCCCCTGCTCCGACTGATGTCAGATCTATTATGTCTTCATTCTCTTGAGAACTGAAGACAGCACTTTCTGATTGGTTCCAAATGCAGGGCTTTGGGAACAGTTCTAGGAATACGTCCTGAAAATCTGTGATTGATGTGTCACGTGCACTGCCCAGCCAGTTTACCACACCCCTTTCTCCTGCTTCAAATTTAAGGACCACTTTAAGAGCTCAGTTTTAATGGCTAAAAGAAAAAAAAGTTCAAGATTCAAGAAATATTTATGTGGTAATACAGTTTATATCGTTATTTGCTATATTTAAAATTTGTGTTTGATAAAACACACCATCTGTATAGCCTGTATAATTTATTTCTTAAACTCTTCGTTTTTCTTTCACAACTAGTTTTGTTTTGTTTCTTCCCTTCATTCTCTCTCGTAAACTCTCTCTGTTTTGCTTTCTCCCTCCATCTTCTCACTCTTTTGTCTATAAGACTATCAACACTGTTTGAAAATAATTAGCTGGAAAGACTTACTTTGGTAAATACCAGAAAAGCATAAAGAAGAGAAATTATTTTTCTCTTTCTTTAATAAACATAATTATCCCATCCATTTTCCATTTCTATTAATTTAACTTTTGTATCAGTTTATTACACTGTACATTTTTTAGTATAAGTAGTATTTGGAAATAATGTTTGCTCTAATATGGGGTCTTAGTTTGGCCATTAGCATTGAAGCAATCTTTTGCACTTTATAAATCAATAGTCTCATTTTTCACATTTAATAAATTAAAGGTCACTTATTATTTTCTGTTTTTAATAGAACATTCCTTTCTTGTTCAGTAATCTGAAAGACTGCAGAGCACCAAATACAGAGAACTATATTATACTGTTGAGGGTGATCTTTATTTTCTACCCTTTTTAAGTGAAGTCACACAAAGACGCAGTAGGGTGGCCCTTCTTTGCAGGCACAGTGTGCTGCACAATCATAGAAGTCTCCTATTTACAGTAAATGATGATGGACTGAAAAGAGGATCTTGCTGAGATCAACTCCTCCTGCTCTTACCTGATTGATTAATAGAGTACGTTTGGTTTAATTGCTTGATAATAAAAGCAAAATAGGAGACATTACACAGAGTGTACCTTGCAATTTGTACTTCTTGACAAAAATGAAGAAAAAGCTTTCTTCTTTCAAAACTTTGTCAATGTGGTTCAAGTAAATAAAACTTGAATATCAAGAAAGATTCTGTATGCTGGTAAGCACATTTATTTTTTCAGAAGTGTATAAAAATACATGCACAATTTCATCAATTGTGGTTTTACCCAACTATCCATATTGAAACTTGAATACTTAATTCATATAAGCTTATTTTTCCTTAATTATCCAGCTCATATAAGCAGATAAGAAATTATGTGTTTTGAATATGTTTGTAAAGAAAAACATAACAGACCAGCTTTAATAGTGAGTCACAGAATTCTGTCTTCTCTCTATCCCAACCAAATACTCCTCTATTTATTGTTACTTTTCTCTGTCTAAGACAGACTGCAAAGAATTTCCTATCTTCTGGCCTGAAATGAAAGAGACACTGACTACCTCAATGGAGTACGAATGTTCTGGAACCCTGTGATATTCACAGCCTCTTTTGGATTTAGGAGTGGCCTGCAGGTTTACTCTGAGAGGCACAAACTCGAATCATTCTTTACATGCTGCTCTCTGACTCAGAAAACTCAAATTCTCCACTTTGGGGTCATTGTGGCCTCTGGGGCTTTCCACTGCATGAATTTAAACCACTGTTCTCTGAAAGTGGAGGAATTGTCTCTATTTTATTAAAGACAATCAAAACAGGAGAGTGATACAAATCTCACTTTTTAAAATATTGATGGGAATAGAGAGAGGGCAGAGAAAGGGGAAGTAAAAATGATTAAAATGCCACATGTTTATGTATAAATTCCACCAATGTGTATTAGAAACACATGCTAATAATTTAAAAGTCAATATTATGTTTAGAAATAATCTTTTTTATTTTATGTTATTTTTAGCTAAAGTTCAATGGCACTAAGTATTTAAGTAGGCTTTGTATACAGAATGTCGCCATGTAAACCTATATGCTTATGTTATAATCATAAAGAGTTCAAAAATATAATGCAATTTAGAGTATAAAGTTCCTTTCTAATAATTATAAAACATTTAAAACCAATGTCTTGAAAATAATTCTTATTTTTGTCATCAAGCAATATTCAGAAATATCACTCTGATGCCCACACAATGGTATCACTTAAACTAAGTGTAGAGTTTAGATAGATTCCTAGGTAAAGACTTAATCAAAGTGGACAGAAGATGCTACAGGCTTTATGAGCAATGAAAAGGCAAACTGCACAGTGAAAAAGCCCCTGGCAAGTAACATGTTATACAACATTGACTCCTAGGTGCACAGCAACCTGCAGAAACAAGATCAAAGTTTGATAATAGGAAATCAGAGTTTATTGGAACATCTGCAAAGCATACCACAGCTTCCAGAGGGAACCAGATACTAGGAAAGGATTCTTCCTCAGTTACTGCTGTTAATTAGAAGATGGTCACACTGTAACTTATAACATGTGTACTCAAATGAACTTAATCTAAGGCTGTTCTTGACTTAGCCATTGATATACTTCTTGCCGCCTAAAGAAACATAAGAATGTTTGTGGAAAAATAGGATAAAGAAGGAGATAAGACACAGCGAGCCCCTTCTTAGAAAGTAATTGTGAAACCTCTGCTGTGTACACCAATAAAAACAGAAATATTCATCTAATTACTGGTCTTGAAATTATACTTTCCAGAATCCTTACAACTCTTTCATCAATTTATTGTTTAAAGTAAAACCAGATATGATCTCATTTCAAAATACTTTCATTGATTTTTAACTATAAAAATAAAAACATATCATCAACTGGGAAAACTTTTATTCTTTATTTTTTCTTGTAATTTTCAGAATACATAGAATATCTTAGTAACTTTTCTCATCAAGACAAACCCTTGAGACTCAAAGTTAAAGGAGGAAAAGTTGATTTTGGCTTCAGGGAAAAGTGAAAACACCTGAGGTTACATTGTTTACCTGGAGAAGTACAGTAGAGGGTGAAAGCCGGCTGAATCTTGTGGAACTCTAATAACTTGTGTCGTGTCTGAAAGAATAAAGCCAAGGCGCCCCAGTCATTTGGTGATCTATGTTAAAGGGAGACCTGAGCCCCTGGCTCCTCAATGTTACCTTTTTTCTGTATCTCTATTTTTCAACTCCAACACCCTTGGTCAGGTTTGAGCTCAGCTTGAAAGTGTTCTTACATCTGTCTATAGTCTGCTGCCTCCAATGTGGGGTGATAGGTCAGAGGGGAGGCAATGCTCAGCGTGTCAGGGGATTGGCAGTAAGAACAGGAAGCAGCTAACCTCCTATCTGTCTCCTCATATCCCACCCAGGGTACAAGACTTTTGGGTGATGCTACCCACATCCGGGGCAGGCTTTCTGTTTTAGGTAAATTTACTCAGATATGCCCTGAAATGTGTTAATTCCAATTAGTGGAGTTAACATCAATTTTATAAACATCAATTTAGTAATACACTTAGTTGCAGTATCCCATTCAGCCACCTCTGAAAATCTCCACCTGTGATCACATGAGGTTTTGTGAAGATGCCAAAATGGAAGCTATAGGACAGAGTCATCATAGTGTACACATTGCACAAATTTCTAAAGAATTTAGGTATCAAAGTTATGGAAGAAAATCTATCTAAGTTGCTTAAAATATGAGCAAGAACAGAATTTGCCTCTATCAGTTCTGTCAACAGGATCCATATCAATTCAATTAGAAAAACTAACTGATACTTGTGCGTATGAACAGGATTAACTGGTTATTTAACTTAATCCACCAAATAATTACAAAAGGACACATGACTCATGTAGATGCCCTTCAGTAAGAGGTTGGAATGCTGTAGATGATACTTGAGTTGATCCTAAAACTAGTTACCTTCATTTGTGAAACAGGTGGGAATCATATGCTCAGCCTGTACACATGGTCCTCAAATACAATGCAATCACTATGCTGTATGAAGCACAGTGTGTAGCAACAGGAAAGTGTGTCATTAGGATGCCGTGCCTTTCGGGAATACATGAACTTCCTTCAGTTCCTACAGGGCCACAAATAAGTGCTGGTTAGGATTGACAGCATTTTTACCATGCATTTTGTTCATTCCATTTTTAAAGTAACTTTGGTAAATACAGTAAAAGTTTAGGGTATCCACCAGGTTCAGTCTGGTCTACTAGAATGTATTTGGTTTAATCAAAATACAGACTTTGCTGTTATAAATATATAACAACAAGCAATAAAATACAGTATTAAACATACATATACAATTTTATTTTATTTGTCCAAATTTATTGTGTTTATGCCAGGACAGGAACAGTATTAACACATAAAATACACTACTAATTTATTTTCCTTGTGAGTATCCCTAAATAAACTGTAGAATGAGGCAATATTTCATTCTTTCTATCTAATTTCGGTGTAGTTATGACTATATTCCATTACCAAGAAAGAAAGTGCCCCATGAAGTTTTATCTATAACATCCTGGATGGGGTAAACGCACATGCAGTGTTGTACTGATTGTTGATGCTACTGTCTAACAGGTAAGCATTGGTGGCGAAGGCCTCTTCCACCAGAACTCTGGGAAAAGGAGGGTGGAGAATGGCAAATCTGAGCCTTGTCTGTGCAGCATGGTGACTTAGCAAGACCCTACCTGAAAATAAAAAAAACAAACAAACAAACAAATAAAAGGCCTTGCAGTGTAACAGTGCAAAAGGCCTGGGTGAAGTTCTAGCCTTAATTTGTGTGCATAATGGACCATTTCCAGATCAAATATGGCATTTTGCCCTTGGAAATCCACTAAACTATTTTGACTTTAGACTTTGCTGTGTAATCCACACACATTTTGGTCCTTCTTCTTACACATATAATCACTTTCCTTATTCTGCTAGTTCATATCAGTTGAAACTTCATTGTTTTTCCTGGCTCTTCTTCTTGTTGTTATTCTCTCATTGTTTTTCCTGGCTCTTCTTCTTGTTGTTATTCTTTCTTTCTTTCTTT
>PVIC010059035.1:0-10218 GCA_004025085.1 Thryonomys swinderianus | reverse complement strand
GCATAAATATTTCTGAGTGTTATTTCTTTCTCCTGGATAGTTCCTTGTATGAGAATATAGTGACCTTCTTTATCTCTTTTAATCAGTTTGGGTTTGAAATCTATTTTATCTGCAAACAAGATAGCCACTCCTGCTTTTTTGCAGTTTCCTATGGCCTGGAGGATTGTTTTCCAACCTTTTATTTTCAGTCTATGGGTTTCCTTCTGAATTAGGTGTGTTTCCTGTATGCAGCAGATTGTAGGATCTTGCTTCTTGATCCAATCTACTAGTCTGTCTTTTAATTGGCCTATTGAGGCCATTGACATTAATGGTTATGACTGATATGGACATATTCAGAGCTGCCATGTTTCCCTGTTCTTGTTTTTTTTTCTTCTTTGCTTTTCCCCTTTTCTATTTAGTTTCTTGTTTGCCCCAATGAATTCCCTCTCCTGGTTCTTGTGGGTATGGAATTTTCTGTGTTTTGTTCCAAGATGTTCTTTAAAATGTTTTGGAGTGCAGGTTTCGTATTTGTGAAGTTTTCCAGGTGTTCTTTATCATGGAAGTATCTTATTTCCCCATCTATTCTGAAAGATAGTTTTGCAGGATACAACAGTCTAGGTTGGAGGTTGTTTTCCTGCAATGCTTGGAATACTTCCCTCCATGCTCTCCTTGTGTTGAGTGTGTTGAAAAGTGTGCTGTGATCCTAATGGACTTCCCTTTGTAGGTGATTTTCTTCCTTTCTCTCACTGCTTTTAGTATTTCATTCTGTTGTTGTGCATCTGGAACCTTGATAATTATATGTCTAGGTGTAGATATTTTTATGTGAGTATTGATTTTAAGTATTTTTATAGGTATGAGAAAGCAGTAATATTGTTTAAAAAACAAATAATTTATTATACTCTTCACTCTCATTTACTCTGTGAGCACTTATTTATGCTTTTACCGTTTTCCAGATTGAGGACTGAAAAGAATGGAACTCAGTTTTATTATGGAACAACTTATGGTCTTAGTCAAAACACAAAGAAAAATGTAGCTGGTCTTTTCTAGCTCTATCATACTGTGGTTTTGCCTTAAATTCAGGTTCACTAGTAAAAAAGTAAACTGAGTCAGAAGTAGCAACATTTAGAATTGTGTATCATTCTTTTTTGTCCCTTCTTTTTCTTTTTCATTTCTATTTTTTATCTCTGTGATGCTGGGGATTGATCCAAGGACCTTTTCCTTCTGTATGGAAATTATTCTTGTTCAACAAATATTCACATTACTGGGTATTAGGCCCTATGTAGGAGGTGAAAATCCTTGGATAAATAAGTTAATGTCTCCGCTGGTAAAAGCTCATTTTATGGTAGGGAAAACACCTCTTAAAAATTTCCCTGGGTGTAACTTCTGATATGTTCTAGTGCTATGGGATAGCTGTTGTTGAAAGCAATTAGTTGAATGTTTAAAAATACCTTGTAGAGAAGACTTTTGAATATTTCACACACTAAAAAGTGATCAATACTTGTGGTATATATATGCTAATTACTCTGATTTGATCATCAAAAATATGTGTATTGAAATGTCCCACTAAATTTATGTTCCATAAACATATATAATGAGTATGTGTCACTTTAAAAATAATATTTATTTATTGGTTCTGGGGTCTTGCAGTGTACTCTTCTACTGAACTACATTCCCAGGTGAAATAAAAACATATTATTAAAAATATTTGTTTTCTCTTGATGAAAATAGTGATAATAACATTTCAGAAGCACCTACCCAGACACTTTAAAAAATTTTTTTTACATTTTATTGGTACATTATATATACACATCACAATTACACTCCACATTGAGAGTTTGTACCAGTATATGACACAACTTGTTCTCATTTTCTGCCTCCCTACCCACCCTACCTCCCTCTACCCTTATATACACAAGCATTGTTTCCTTTTTTTACCATCAATATTTTTCTTCATTATTTACCCCTAAGCCCCATTACCCTTTGAATATTTACTATTTCACAATATCAATCCTGCATTCTAGAACACATTTATAGCTTCAGTTTCTCATATCACAGAAAATATATGATATTTGGATATCTGTGACCTATTTATTTCACTTATGAGTATGTCCTATAGGTACATCCATTTGAGTATAAATGATTCAGTTTCATCATTCTTTATGGCAGAGTAATACACCATTTTTATTAAAAAAAAAACCCCACATCTTCTTTATCTAATCTAGAGTTGATGGGCATTTGGGTTGTTTCCAAGATTTAGCTATCACAAACTAAGCTGCTATAAACATGGATGCACATATGTCATTGTGATAGGAATCTTGTAATTCTTTTTTGTATATCCCCAGCAGGGGAATAGCACGGTCAAATGGAACCTCTAATCCTAGTTTTTTGAGGAAATCTCCACAGTGATCTCCATATGGTTGTACTAATTTACATTCCTGCCAACAGTGGAGAAGGGTTTCTTTTTCTCCACAACCTCGCCAGCATTTGTTGCTGGCTAATTTCGAGATAGCAGCCATTCTTTGTGGAGTAAGATGAAATCTCAGAGTTGTTTTCATTTGCATCTCTCGAATGGCCCAGTGATGTTGATCATTTCTTCATATACTTCTTAGCTGCTTTTACTTCTTCCTCTTAAAAGTAGACACTTTTAAAAATACTTCTTATGTATACTAATATTGAGTCACTGATCCTAGGAAGTTCTATTGCATTTTCTATTTTACAGAAGAGGAAACCGAGACATAGAGAGGTAGAGTAAGAATCTGCCTATGATCACACAGCTGGGGAAAAAAATATCAAGGGCTTCTAAGCTAGGGAAGTGCTTTAATGATACAACCAGAGCCCAGGTGGTTGTAAAACAACGATCATCATAGTAGTATTAACAGCTACCACAAATCAGGCAATTCTTACAAAGCCCACAGAGCTTTGTTGGATTTTAAACTGCTTTTATATAGTAGATACATCTTAATGCTGGGTTGTTCCACACATAAGGTGTTTTTCTATGTCTCAAGTGACTTAAAACTGATTCATGTGTTCAGTGAGGATGGCACCATCAGAAATGTCTGTGCCCACAGGTTTGCCATGTTTAATACATGAAGTTAACATGGCACATACCTGCCTATAATATTGTATTTCATATTTTTTTTGAGACAAGGTCTCACTTTGTAGTTCAGGCTGGACCTGAGTTCACTATGTAGCTCAAGCAAGCCTCGAACTCAGCAATCCTCCTGTCTCTGCCTCCCGAGTGCTGGGATTACAGGTGTGAGCCACCACACCCGGCTCATATATGTATTTTTTTTTTTTTTTTGCTTTTTTGGAGACAGGGTCTCACTTTGTAGTTCAGGCTGGCCCTGAGCTCACTATGGTGCCCAGGTAAGCCGCCACGAACTCAGCAATCCTCCTGTCTCTGCCTCCCGAGTGCTGGGATTACAGGCATGAGCCACCACACCCAGCATTATATGCGGTAACCGGGGATCGAACTCAGGTCCTTGCACTTGCAAGGCAGGCGCCGGAACCACTGAGCTAACCCTCTGGCCCCATATATGTATTTTTGACATTTAGATGATTGCACAAGATAATATATTTTGGGGAGGCCAACTAGAATGCATAAATTCTTAAGGCTATAGATGGAGTAATGAAATGTCTAATATTTAATTGATTACTTTAGGTGTGTACATAATTTCAAGATTACTGTATTTAGAAATATTGGTGTTTTTTAAAAAGTTTTTCATTTCACAAAACAATTTTCTTCCATCTCTTCCTCAGCACCTGGATCTCAGTATCTTTATTGTCACTGGAATGGTTTCTGCATTGCTAAGATCACTTTCCAGTTCACAGTTTTTCTTCCTGTCTACATTTTTGACCCAACACTTTTTGAACTTTAATACTGTTGTTGAAATATTTCCTCCTAGATATCTTTAATCTTAGGACAGATTGCTTTTATATCTCTCCTGTGGATTTATACTGATGATCATAATGTAACAGTAATTTATTGCTTTTTTATTTCTAAGTAGTATGTATGTATGTATGTATTTATTTTTGAGACAGTCTTTGTGCAGGTCAGGCTGGCTGTCAACTCAGTGTGTAGCCCAGGCTGGCCTTGAATTCATGGCAGTCCTCATGCCTCCGCCTCCTGAGAGCTGGGACTATAGGCAGGTACCACATCCAGCTTGTAGTTTTTTTAAAGCAAAAGTTGCAAAAGACTTGCCTAAGAGTTAGGCATGAGGTTAACTCAGGTGTAATGACTT
Organism: Thryonomys swinderianus; assembly: GCA_004025085.1. Classification (NCBI taxonomy): domain Eukaryota; kingdom Metazoa; phylum Chordata; class Mammalia; order Rodentia; family Thryonomyidae; genus Thryonomys; species Thryonomys swinderianus. Next base: position 5,998 of record PVIC010059035.1, on the reverse strand, counting down.
ACATCTGTGTCTAAAATGTTTCTGTTTTAAACCACTTTCTCCAGGTGACCTCCATAAATTGGTCTTTCCTGAACAATACTTTGTGGCTTAGAATAAGGTAATTGAGAGAGACTAGGGATTAGGAAACATTCTGAGAGCTTTTGTAAGGGCATAAGCAATTTTGGGAGGAAAGCTGCTCTGCCATATATGCAGGTGCTAACTTCATGTATGAAACACAATAAACCTTCCAGTACAGATGTGTATTGTGGGCACTGTCCCCACTGATCACATGTATCAAGGTGAGATACAGAAGCCGAGTGACTTACACAACATCCCTAATGACTGGTATAGCTGGAGCACAACTGGGATGAGATTCTCTTGACCTCATGTTTCCTGTTACTGCACTGAGAATGTTTCTTAACTGTCTCCCTAACTGCGATGGCAGGACCTCCATAGGTACACAGGACTGTGCTGATAGACTGTTAATGTTGAGTAATTTATTATTCTTTTATTGTCTTCTGATTGCACAGTATTTCATAAAAAAATGGCAAAGCAACTTGAAAATACAAAACACAGACATTTAATGTCTCAGTTTCTGTTTCAAATCTATTGGAAAACTACAAGTAAACATGGTCAGTACCTTCCCCGGTTGCTGCTTGTGAAGATTCCTGGTAGTTGCTCTTGGATGCTGAAGTGGTGCGTTTGCTCACTCTTGTTTCGATTTTGAAGAGCAACACTCAGGCAAGGAGTGGAGGTTCAGGGGTGCAGACTGAAGAGCGCAAGGTCCTTTTCACTGTGGGATGGGACTGGCTCCTCTCAGCTCCTGAGAGCCCATTGTGCAAAGCTCTTCATGCTCTGCTCAGTGACATCAGGCTGGTTGCTTGAAACCAGCCAAGGAGGGAATGTTCACCCCAAGGAAACTTGCAACTCTACAAATCAAGGATCCTTCCATCCCCTTCTCCTGCAAATGATTTCGTCTCCCTGTGCCTTGGGAATTACAGGAGCATTTCCCTTCTAGGTGATTCTCGAGATTTACTAAGATGAAACATCTAACACACCTGGGACTACTTGCGTGTTTATGTAGTTAAACAAGTAATACATACTCAGTGTTGCAGAAGCCAACAAAAGATTACAGTAAGGGCCGGGGATTTAAGTCAAGTGATACCGCACCTACCTTGGAAGCACAAGGGCCCAAGTTTGATCCTCCATACCACCAAAAAAAAAAAAAAAAGATTACAGCAAAAAGTAAATTTCTTCCTCATCTGCATCTCTATTCCAATTCATATCTGAGAGGCAAACTATTCCTAAAATTCTTTCCTGAGATGTGCCTTGAATATGTAAATGTATACCCATGCCTCACACAGTTAAATATTTTAGCTGGTAGCATCACAACCATGGTCTACTATGTACATGTAAGTATAAAATATGCTATTATATAGCATTTATAATCTCACAGACTATATAATTTCAGGAATTGTATGTACATACACACATATATAATATCAGAGATTAAAAGGGCACATATAGATCTAATTTATTTGTAAAGACTGCCCATTATTCCATTTTTGAATGCCTCTTGACCTATGTAATTAGCTCTCTGTGTATGATATCTAGGTCATTTTCTATCTCTTGCCAGTAGAGATGATAGGTGTTGCTGTAGAACTGATCTTGAATGGTCCCCCTTGTCCATTTTTCATAGGTTTGATCTCCAGGGTGGTGTTGGAGGGTTGTAGAACCTCATAGGAGGTCCTTAGGGGAACAGATTGCTCTGCCATGTATTCCTGAAATGAGGTAAGCTTTCTTGAAGGCCTAAAAAAGGGTCCCTCAATTTTGATATCTGGACTATGATCCTAAATAATCTTTTTCTCTTTATAAATTAATTATCTCAGGTATTTTCTTATAGTAATAGAAAGCTGAGTAATAGAAGCATTAAATAACCTTGTTTTGGCACATTAACATAAGAATGTCTTTCCTTTTTTTTGTTTGTTCATTTTTTAAAACAGGATCTTGTTTATAATTCAGGCTGGCCTCAAACTCACTATGTAGCTCAGGCTGGCCTCAGACTCAATGTGATCGATCCTCCTGCCTTAGCCTCCTGAGTGCTGGGATTATAGACATGTGCCACCATGTATAGCTAACATGAGAATTTCTGTAGGCTCAATTCCTGGATATGGAACTATTAAATCAGAGAGTATGGGATTTTAAATTTTGATTTGTCATATTCTCATCTAGATGTTGGGACAATTTACTCTCCAACCAACAGTGTGGGCAAGTGTCAGAGTCTCCATAGCCTTTAGACATTGTCCAGCTTTTTAATCTGTGCTATGTAGCACCTTGGACAGGTAAATGTTCTCTACTGTTATTACTGGGGAACTCTGGAGCAGTGAAGACAAGGACTTGCTCAACAACGCTAGAGCAGGCTTCGGCACATAGAGCAGAGAAATGACAGGAGTAGATAAAGTCTGGCACTGTTGTCTGCTGGGAAGTGGAGATGTGACCCTTGAGAGCTGAGTCTGTTTGTAGACTTTTCATTGTTCTTGTTTCTCTTGAATACAATTTCTCAGAAACAATAGGATCAAGAAGGTGTGAAGCTCCAGTTTCCAGAATCTTCAGTACTGTATGTTCTCTATCACTGATACTGATTCTGCTTTCTGAAATACAGACATTACTTTCCTCTCCAGAACTTTCCATGACTCTACATATTTCAAAGTTCCTGGGTCAGAGAACCAGAAGCACCTGGAAACTGATTAGAAAAATGTATTTTCAGATCTCACCACAGACTTGCTGATGAACCACTCTGTGTGTGGGACCCATAAACCTGAATTCTAACTGTTCCTCCAGGGGGTGGTGTTTACACTCAAGTTTGAGAACTGACTTCCAGAAGAAAGTCTATAGTTTTGGTATCTATTGTTCTTCTGTGCCCATTTGCCATAACTCCCACTTTCCCTCTACATTTCTGTCCCATCATACAACTTCTGAACACATACCCAGGTCTTGGCTTCCCTTCACTTTTCCACCTCTGGACTTAGAGCAAAAACCTCTAGGTGTCCTCCATTTTCTCCTAAAGCACTAGAAGCCCCCCTGTTTAAACTGCATTTCCCAGCCTGTCTTGCAACTATGTTCTGGCCATGGCATATGAGCAGGAGTGCTGTGCAACTCCTGCATTATACCTGCTGAAGGAAAAAGCATACCTCCCCACTTTGCCCTGCATTGGCTACAATATAGACACTATGATTTTTGGACCACACAGAGACATGGCTTGGCTTCAAGCACTGAGAAGAAAGGAATCTGAGTTCCTGATGCTTTGTGGTCACAGTGAGAAATGTAGACTATGTAAGCCTAGATCTGATGAAAGAAACAAACTTCCATTGCATTTGCACCATTGTGACATTAGGCCTGTGTTAAAACAATTGATTACACCTTCTGCCTGACATGTTACCTTTGCTTCTGACATTTTTGCTAACTTGGTACACCTCTCCCTTTCAAAAACAAAGTCAAAGGTAACTCTGATCCCTGATTCTAAAGAGGTGATTCTTCTTCACTGGCTTCTCACTCCCATTAGAGTCTCCATTGCCAGGCAGCATGGAACTGTTAGTTCACAGATCAGGAGCTTTTTGAGGAAGGGACTTCATGGTCACTGGGCAGTGTCCACACAGGTTTGGCTCCTTGTCTACTCAAGGAGGCACCTGCAAATGTTTTCAGTGACAATTTTATTTTATTTTTTGAAACAAGTTCTTACTCTAGTTCAGGCTGGCTTTGTGCTCACTTGTAGCCCAGGCTAGCCTCAAACTTGTGGCAATCCTACTGCCTCAGATTCTTGAGTGCTGGGGTTATAGACCACCATAGCCAGCTTCATTTGCAATTTTAAATCAGCACTTCATTTTTAGTTTGAGCCCTGCTATTTTATGCATTGTTAAATACCATAAATGAAAACTGAGAACAAACTCATAATCTGAAATGACGGCCTAAAGTTTTTTCCTTCTTCTAATCTAGCTGAGAGTGGCAATTTTGGGATCGTTTAGAGAATTAGGAGGATGAGAAAGATAATAAATCTAGAGAAAATAATTTATTGTGGGTCTACATGAACTGCTGATCCCCTTTCTCTCCATGCTTGGTCTGAATGGTGTGCAGGAGTCTGAAGGGCAAGACTTGTGAGAAATTGTGACACAACAGGACCTTTTGTGAAAGGCCACTCAATCATCACCATATACTCATGTTTCATGCTCCAGGAGCATCCAGGTTTTTCAGAACAATGTTCGTTCCTTCAGACCAAGCAATATCAGAATACTCTGACCTTTATTTTGACTTAGAGCTTGAGGTCTACAGAAATTCTCTTTTCTCTCTCTCCCTCCCTCTCTCCTGCTTTCTCTCTCTCTCTTTTCCTCCCTCTTCCTCTCTCTTAGCAAAGAAGTCATTAATATTTCATTGTTTCATCAAATATTTCTTGGGCATCAGCTTTATGCCAGGCATTTGAAGTACATAGATGAAAGATACACGGCTTCCACCCTCACAGGCTGTCGGGGCAGGGACAGGCGATCACAGTAATGCAGGCATTGCTACAGTGTGCTGAGGGTTACTATTAGGTTCTGAGACCCTCTGAGTGTGTCTGTGAGGTTAAAACTATTTTCATAATAACACCAAAATGTTATTTGTCTTTGGTTCTGTCCCCGAATTGAGCATCCTTCTACACGCCTCCAGAAAATTCTCTATAAAGGTTTTAAGATGTCTGACATCACAGTATATTATAGTGCAAAAGCAGATATGGATACAGTTGTTTATGAAGTCAGACATGAAAGATATTTATGGAGATGTAGAACAATAGCACTTGTCTCACTATATTTAAAAATATAATTATTTCATAAAAGTGGTTTGTATAAGTTAACATCACTGTGGTTTTAAAAATAAATTATTAAGGAAAAACATAAATTGTCTCCATTTAAATTCTAACATAACAAATATTATTACAGTCCTCAATATTAAAAACTTTTAATTTTGAGATCATTGTAATTCACAGTCACTTATAAAAAATAATACAGAGAGATCTTGTATACCAATTTTCCCCAATGATAACATCTTGCATAACTTTAGTACAATATCACAACCAGGAAATTGGCATGCATACAGAACACCCACTTTATCCAGATTTCATGTTTTACGTGAAATACACTGCTCTCTCTCTCTCTCTCTCTCTCTCTGTATTTAATTCTATGCAACTCTATTACAAGTAGATTTATGTGGCCACCAACAGAACAGACAGTTCCATCCCATAAATCCTTCAAACTGCATTTTTTGTAGGGAGTGACCAAAAAGTACAGTGAAAGTTTAAATTAAACATTTACAATAAAAGACACATTGCCTTTGATCCTCTTCAAAATACTCTACTTTGCCTCAAACCCACTTACTCCATTGTTCTTGGCAATGAAATCTTTTACTATAACATTTTAAAAATGTTTAACATTCACCATGTTTTTGATCCCCCTTATCATCACAATCACTTTTTTTCCTTCCCTTCTCTAATTTCTGTTCTCCTCAAACTTTTGTCATTTCAAGAATTTATATAAATAAAACAATATACTGTATGACCTTTTCAAATACTATTTTTTTTCTTTGCACTGTATGTAATTCCTTTGAGGTTCATCTGGTTTGTCACAAGTATCAACAATCTTTTCCTTCCTCGGGCTGAATAGTGTTCCATAGTATGAATGTGCCACAGTTCGTCTGTTTCCCTCTGGACACATTTTTGGATTGTTTTTGATTTCTCACTATTAAGAATAAAGTTAGTAGAAGTGTTCATGTGCAAATACAAGTTTTCACTTCTCAAGGATAACTGCCAAAATAGTGCCATTGGTGGGTTGAATGTAAGCCTGTTTACTTTTTTTTTTTTTTGCTTTTTGGAGACAGGGTCTCGCTTTGTAGTTCAGGCTGGCCCTGAGCTCACTATGGTGCCCAGGCAAGCCGCCGCGAACTCAGCAGTCCTCCTGTCTCTGCCTCCCGAGTGCTGGGTTTACAGGCGTGAGCC
>PVIC010059034.1:0-10198 GCA_004025085.1 Thryonomys swinderianus | reverse complement strand
TGGCTGTAATCCCAGCTCCTCTCAGGAGGCTGAGGCAGAAGGGTAATGAGTTCAAAGCTGGCCTGGGCTACTTAGTGAGACCCTGTCTGGAAGTAAAATAAATAGATAGATAGATAGATAGATAGATAGATAGATAGATAGATAGATAGATAGATAGATAGATAGGGCTGGGGGTGTAGCTCACTGAAAGTGTGCAGGCTTGGGTTCTGGCTCCAGTGCTATAAACTAGGGAAAAAAACCCTCCAGCCCGTGGCGGACACGGCCTGTCACCTGCACCAGAGGCCAGCACAGTCTGTTCTGTTAATCATACCCCGTGGCAGGGCGAGGAGGCCAGTGAGGCACCAGGGGTGAGGAGACTCGGGGTAGTACCCTGAAGGGGGGAGCTGGGGCTGTGGGCGTCCAGCAGGAACACAGCCAGCACCAGGGCACGCGTGTGCAGAGGGCGGCCCAGGAGCATCTGTGCGGCCTCCCCTGACCCTCTGCCTGGCCTCAGGCTCCGTCAGACCACACCGAGTCCCCCATGACTCTCAGCTCTGGAAGTGGCCGCACCCCTCCCAGCTGGAGGGCAGGAGGCCCAAGGTCACAGTGATGAGAGAGTGGTTGATGTCACGCTTCAACCCTGGCTCCCAGGTCCTGGGCAGCCCTCAGTGGCTCTGAAGTCCAACCGCCTGGACCCAGCTGACCTCTCATCAGGAGCTCCACAGCTGGACATCTCTCCTCTGCGTCCCGGGAAGCCTTCCACTGCACTAGGGCAGCACCCGCTAAGGCGGCCGAGGGAGCCCACCAGGAGCTGGCATCTTCCTGGTGGACAGGGCTGGGCAGGGACACAGCAGCTCAGAGGGTTCAGAGGGGCTTTCCTATCCCCCTAATTCCAGGGATAGGATCCAGGGCCTCCTGGCTGCCAGGCAGGGCCTCCCACTGAGCCTCATGCCCAGCCTACTGGTCTCTCTATGTTGCCCAGTAATGCGGTAGGACTCAGGCCCAAGGGTGCTAACCGAGGCTGGCTGTCTCGCTGAAGGCCAGGTTTGCTGGCCATGGCACTCACAGATAATGCATGGAAGGCAGAGTGGGGGCTGGGCCTGGTGCCCTCACCTGCCTCCCCTGGGCCTCGGAAAGTCACACGGTTCACAGGGCAATGTTTATGCACTGAAAGGTGGACACACAGGCAGATGCATCACAGGTAGGTAAACTGAGGCAGCTGGTCAGTCTCAAGTTGGCCCAGAACCACAGCCGGGTTCTGGGGCCTCTATATCCAGGCCACATCCCAGGCCCAGGGGGCCTGTGCTACTGTGTGCGGGGGCAAAGGGCCAGGCGAGCCTGTGCCGCTCACTACACCTCTGACCAAATTCTCTGACATTCTGCCACTGTCAACTGTCACTCAGGTGTCCAGGAAGTGGCCCCCGTTGCTAGGTCACAGGCCTGACGCCAGGTGGCTAGGAGGGTGGGGCCGTGGGCTGGGGAGTGCTCTGGGGTTTCCCTCAGGAAGGATGGGGGGCTGGCGGTGCCAAGTTCTGCCTGGGGTGGGGGTGGGGTGCAGCAGGCACGAGAAGTAAGGCCAAACTCAGCTGCACACAGGCTTCGGAAAGCCCCTAGCCCTGAGCCTTCCTGCCTTTGAGTATTTTGGGGGCCTACAGTTGCCAAGCAACGGGTCCAGGCTGCCATGGGAACACACCCTTCTTCCGGGGCTGTCATTTTTAGGGGAATGCCACAGTGCTTCCCTAGTCCACTCCTCTCCACCCCTCATCCTGGCTTGGCTGCCCCTGCCTGCCTCGGGTCACCTCACACCCGAGGGGGCAAACACTCCGAGGCTCAAAACTCAAGAATCCCGAGAAAATGTGGAGGGCAGAGCCCAAGGCTCTCATTAGAGCGGGAGAAGATGAGAGGGTTCCCAGCTTTAAGTCTCTGTTCCAGCTGGCTGGTAACCACGACGTGGGGGGCCTGCCAGCCCCGCCCTGCCCTGCCCACCTGCCCGGCCTGACCACTGGAAGCCCACTGTAATTGGCAGGAGTGTGGTCCCAGCCCTGGCGCCTGGACCCTCCCGGGCTGGTCTGCAAATGGGAACTATCCTCCAGACTTGCCATGACCTGCCTGGGGGAGCCTTGCAGAGCGCTGGGCGGACCCAAGGGGGCGCCGCAGCTGAAGGCCAGGCATGCAGCGGTAGAGGGGGTTGTCATGACCTGGATTTTCACAGCCCAGCGAGCAGCATGGGAGCGGCCTGGGAGGGACCCTGCAGGACCCCTGCCTACCCCAGCCCTGGTGCATTCCCTCTGAGCCTCATCCTTTAGAGAGGGCTTCCGTGCTACTCACTGGCCAGGCACTCAGCAGAGCCCAGGCACCGAGGTGGTGGAGGGGCCCAGCAGTGCCCGTAGGGCAGTGACAGGCGGCCAGCCTCTGCTTCCAGGGGTGCCGCCTCCTCGCACGTAGCCGCCCGCTGCCCACCCACGCCCTCAAGTCCAAAGGATGTCTGAAGATCATGCTGAGTCTGGCCAGGTGCAGCAGGGGTGCTGGGCTGTGCCACTGGCCTTTGGGTAGGGTCCCTCTGGGGAAAGGACCCGTCAAGTCCTGCTCCGGCAGCTCACTGGTCCCCACAGCGGCTGTCCCCAGGCACCCTCCATGGGGCTGCTGTGGGCTGAGAGCAGAGCTGCCTGGAGACCAAGGAGTGATCTAGCCGCCGGTCTCCAGGAGGCTGAGAAGAAAGAGCTGGCTCAGCTTGGAGCTGAAGGATGAAGGGACAGCAAACTTGCTGGGGACCTGGCCAGGCCAGTCTACCTCTGAGGCCTGCTTCTTGGCCCCACAAGGCTCGTTCCCTTGGCGTGCGCCGCCCATGAAATGACTGTACCCCTGGCCTGTGTACAGTTAGGTATCATCTCCTAGCAACTAGACGGTGACTCCTTTGTGGTTGGGGCAGTTTAGGACTCCAGGGTGACTGGACCACAGATCACAGCGCCACCTACTGGAACTGACAAGCCTGGGAGCTGGGGACAGGTAGGCCCCTGTGCCCTAACTAGGGGCTAAGTTCCTGCCTCCTCCTCAGACGCCCCACTGCTCCCCGACCTCATAGGCGCCTAGTGTTTGGAAAGCGAATCTTTCTCAACAGCCCTGTTACGGGTTAAATCAAGTCCCTTCAACAGTCCCCGCTTGTAGGAACAAGACATTATTTGGAAATAAAGTCTTTGCAGATAGAACCATGTGCAGTCATGCTGGAGAAGCATGGGTCCTAGGCTGGCAACAGCATCTATGACAATAATGGGCACAGGTGGGCACGGACAGCCGGAGGCAGAGTCTGGAGTAATGTGTTTGCGAACACGGCCCTGTGACATCTCAGTTTCAGACTTCCGGAATGGTGAAAGACGGTGCGGAGTTACAGAGCCCAAGGACACTAACACAGCACCCGCGAGGACCAGGCACCCCACTGCGGCGCACATGGCTGCATCTGGACGAACCTGGCCCTCCAGCGCCGCTCCCCACGAACACTGCCACTCCCCACAGCCTCCTGGGCCACGGTGCTCCCGGCCCCTCTGGCGTGGCCTGGGCCTGGACACGTGAACCCACAGAGTGAAGGAGCGGGTTCTGTCTTTCGCTACTTCGTCGAACCCAGGTGTCAACCATCAAGGGTAGACGTCCAGGCGACAGAAGGGAGGGGCAGTGGGGGGCAGAGCTCATCCAGGTGAGAGCTTCTCTGGGTTCCGCGTGCCCAGCCTCCGGGGCACACACGGGACTCACCACCGGGCCACCTCGCTCCTCTCTGACCAGCTGTGGGATCGGGACTGGCCACTGCACCTCTCAGGGCCCGCCCGGTGCCCCATGGGCACAACTCGCTCACTGAGTCATGGGCTTCTCAGGCCTCCCGCGAATGTGGAAGGGCCAAGGACAAACCCAGGGTCGCTGGGTCCTAAGAAGGAACAGGGCACAGCATACACTTCCGGCTCTGGGTGGGCTTGAGGGAGTGTCCCCACCCCCATTCCTGGCCTGCGCCCTGAGAGGCTCCGATGTGAGCACCACTCAGGTACCGTCGCCACTCCATCAGCAACCCCCCAGGGGCTCCCCACAAGTTCAGAGTCAGGCCCCAGGCTCCGTCTCAGCCGCCTCCAGCACGGCTCCTGGGAATCCCACCTCCTGGCACACAGTCCCGGACAGGTCTGCTCCCGGCGGGCTGGACAGGCCTCTCACCAACACATGGTCACTGCTGAGACTGGCAAAACACCATCCCTTCTACCTGGCTGGTTTTCTCCTGTGTGCCACCCACCTTGCCCGTCCCGGGGACAGCCTGTGCTGTGTTTGGTCCCACAGAGGGGTCCATGGGGAAGGAGCCACGTTAGCGAGACCCAGGGGCAGAGGCCCCAGGCTGAGCCGGCCTGGGTGCAGGTGCACAGAGACCGTGACATCACTAGGTCTGGAGTGTGGGGGTGAGCCCTGGATCCTGGCCCTGCTCCAGGGAGACAAGATGAGATGAGAGGATCTCCAGCACTTTCCCACTCTGATCAGCTCAGACTTCAGACAGAGATGTTCGGACGGGAAGCTCTGGCTGGGTGACAGGCAGCGGGCACAGCAGCCCGACCCCGGGGGGCTCTTCCCTGACTCCAGTTGCTCATTTGGGCATCGTGGGACTGCTGCCCCCACGTGGCCAGTGCCAGCAGTGCAGCCGAAGGGAAGGCATCCGCAAAACAAAACACACACCTTTGTTTGGCTGTTGTCAAGGAAGCTCCTCTCCCAGGCCCCAGGAAGGCGAAATAACAGGCTCTTCAGGTTCCCTGAGTACTGAGAGGGACCCCAGAACCCCAGCAGCTCCCCTCCTCCTCCGCTGTCCCCAGGAAGTCCGGGTCACTCGGAGGCCTCACTACCTCAGCCAAGACAATGACCACGGCCTGGCTTCCAAATGAAGACCCCAGGGCTCCGGCAAAGACAAGGGGTCCAGGGTCTGCCCAGCTCCACGCGCCTGGGTGCTCTCTGCTCAGGGAGGAAACATTTCCCAAGGACCTCGGTGGGCTGTAGGTCACCATGAAAAGTACACTCTGCAGGCCTGTGGGACTCTTGGGGTCGCAAGGCCAAGCACCCTCGGCTCTCGGAAGAGGAAACTGGGACCCTCTCCCCCAGACCCCTCTTCACATCAAGCAAGACACGCTTATCCTCCTAGGTGCCCCGAGTGGGCAGACCAAGGCCATGTCCTCCCCAGGCTGCCTTGAGGACGGCCCCTGCCGGGCAGACCCTGGGAATCTCGGGCACCCTTCTGGCCAACAGCGGGGCACACCCCTCGCTGTGAGGCATGTTGCTAGGAGACTGAAGGCCCCTGTCCCAGGACCGAGCTGGCTCCAACCTGTTCCTTCTTCCTCCTCGTCGCCTCCCCAGTGTCACGCCCTCCTCTGAAGTCCGCGTGGGTGAACAGCCGCGTTCACGCGCGCCTGTGCCCGCGTGGAGGTGGTAGAGGAGCCGCTGTCGCACGGAGCGAGTGGGTATGGGCCCCCTAGGATCTCAGCGGCCCTCGTTCCTAAAGAACATCCCACGGAGGGTGGAGCCTGGGCCCAAGAAGACAGAGACCCTTTCCTTCTCCACTGGATCCTGTCCACCTACCTTGACCCCTGACGTCTCTTTCCTGACCTCAGTTTCCCAACTATACTGGGGGGGGGGCTGCCCGGGAACTGCGTACACACGCTCTGCGTGGACGCGGCGCCGGCTCCCCCGAGGGGGTGGGGCGTGGGCGGGAGCGCGTGGGCCTGCCCGACCCGGCGCGGACTCACCTGGCAATCTACCATCATCCTCAGCCTCTGCTGCTCATCGCCGGCCCCAGGGCGGAGCCCGGGGTCGCAGAGGCCGCTCGCCTCGGCCCGCGCGCGGCGCAGGGGGGCGCCCGGCTGCAGGGCTCATGGCGCGGCCTCGCGTCCGCCTGGGGCCCAGGGCTGCGCGGCCAGCGCCGCTCCCATTGTCTTCGCCCGCCGGGTACGGTGCCGGACGCTGGGCCCGACGCTCGGTTCCGCGCGGGCTCCCGGGCTCGGGCCGGGTAGGCGGGGACAGCGCAGCCCCGCCCTGGCCCCGCCCCGGCCGCACGCAGGTGCGAGGCGCGGCCCCGTCGGGAGCTCGGGGGCGCGCTCGCCTCCCACCACGGGCGCTCGTGGTCAGAACTCACACGAGCGCCGTCCTCGTGGCCATGGCCTGGCGCGCGCACGGAACCTCCGCGGGACTGCGGGTGGCGCGCACGCGTGATCCCGCCTCGTCGCACCCGCGCCCGCGCGCGTATTACGTGCCACCGTCCGGCGCGGCCGGTCTTGCTGGTTCTTCCTCCCCGGCAGCCCGCGCCGCGCGCCCCACCCGTGCAACCTCTAGTGTCCTCGCCACTGTTGCCAGGTGGGCACCGTTGGACTACGTGGACTTAAGAGCTGAAGACAGGGCCATATACACCCTCAGCCTGTCACCTTCCGTTGTCCCAGTGCCATCTGCAAGGCTCAACTCGGTGGTGCTCGGCTGGGGTCAAGTCGCCCCTCCGCTCCACCTGCCCCGCTACCTAACCCTTCCCTTCTGTCACCACAGGTCAGCCTGGCCCTGGCTGGCGGGCTAAGAGGCAGGCGGGAGCCTGGGAAGAAACCCCTCCCCACAGCGGGGGCTGAGAAGCCGTTGGGGTGTCAGTGTAACTAGGGAGCCCTGGAGCGCTCAGAGTCTGAGCTCATTTTATACCTGAGCGGTGGCACCGGCCCTCAGAGCCACTCAGCTCTAAGTGAGCGCGCCCAGCTGCGCACGGGGACTAAGAACTGCGCGTCCTCACCCCCGCGGAGGGAGGCCGCCTCCTGTGTTGGGGCCCCACCCTTCTGGCACCTTGTTCCCGCTTTGCTCTCCAGCAGGCTCTGAAAGGGTGTGGCTCCCCTGCTGGGGGAGAGGGGACCCAGCCAGGTGGCCTAGAGCTGGGTGGCTCAGTGGACACCTTGCCCACCAGGCATGGACCCCAGGCCCTGGCTCAGTGACCTCCTGTGCACGGTGGGACCGTGGTGTGGGTGCCAAGGCGGAGGCTGCTGCCCACAGCCCAGAGCTCCTGCACGGCAGATTAGGTGCTCAGCGGGGCAGATATCTAGAGTTCTCCCAGCATGACCGCATTTAACCCTCACTCTTAGAGCGTGGAGGAGTGGGGTGGCCAGTCCAGCACCCCAGGGCACTAGGGCAGAATCCCACATCCATGTTCTCAGGGGTGCCTACCACTCTGCCCTTCTGCAGACACTGACAACACATCCTGGTGCCAGGTACAGGGTGGAACCCGGCGAACTGGTTCATCAGTGCGGCCCTGGAGCTGGCTCTCTGGGGACCGAGTGGAGAGGGGTGGCCATGGCTTTGCGAATGGGGATGTGGCGGGGTGGGGAGGTGTACAGGCACCCCTGGAAGGGAATGCAGGTCAGGACAGGGCGAGTCCCAGGGAACCAGCTTGGCCTGTAGGCGCATGGGCAGAGGCATGCCAGGCCTGGCCCTTTGGGCCAAACAATGGACTGTAGTAAGGGAGGCTGTTGGCATGGGAGGGAAGGAAGCTCAAGCTCTGGGGCATCCGTGGTAGGGGCTCCGCAGGCATTTGTAAACATGTCTGTTTCTGAAGGGCGCCTCTGCAATTTAGGAACCTTCCAAGTCTCAGAGCTTCGGCCTGCTGTGGCGGGTTTGTCTGCGCTCACGCAGGCTGCAGTCCGACCCTGCCCCCGGGCCCTCTCCAGTGCAGGGCAGACCCCGTGCTTTCCCCTGCGGAGCATCTCTGGCCCCAGGCGCCTGAGCCTTTTGGGAAAGCAGCCTGGGGGAGGGGCAGGTTTCAGCAGCTGGGTCCCACCGTCGCTCACAGCAGGTGTCTGAGGGCTGTACCCTGGGTTGGGGTCCCCAGGTGGCAGCCGGGGGGCAGGAGAAGGGCTGAGGCCCACTGGGTCCGCGTGAGCCGGGCAGGGCGTGGGAACCCGGGAGCCTCCCCTGCTCCCTGCAGGCAGCGCCTGCTCCTGCCCGTGGCCCCGTCCAGATTCTTTGCACCGTGGCGCAGAGGCCGCGGGTCCAGTTTTGCCTGTCTGGGACCCCAGTCCTCCCGAACCGGGCCGTGTCCTTCCCCGGGTGACACCAAGGCCGCTCATCATGCGTGTCAGTCCCTGCCTCTCCACTAAGCCTGTCGGTCACCGTAAGAAGAGGGGCTCAGGGCGGCCCCCAGCTTTGCTGCATGACCGCAGTCTCCCCACCCACGTGTCTCCTCCCATGGGAAAGGCGCCACCAAATCCTCCCCGACACCGTACCTCGCCCTCTCTCTGCCTGGCTCCCCGTGGCTTCCTGGGCCGGGGCCACCCTGGTACAGATACATTCCCTGGCACCGGGAGCCACCCGGGGTGGTCGGCGCTGCCCTGGGCCTGGGCCGGTCCGTGTCCCTGCCGTATCCAGACCTCCTGCAGGGTCTCACCTGTGGCAGTAGCAGCTTTAGCCTGGGTTTCCTGGCGTAGACGTGTCCCTCACCCAGGCCGACTGTGGGGAGATCCTGCCTGTACCCCAAGCCCACACCACCTTTATTGAAAATCATCTCAAGCTCTATTACAATGGAAGCATCTCTATTCTAGCACGGAACCAGAGGGAGCCGAGGCTGCGTGCACGCCGGAGCCCAGCTCTGGGGTCCTGAGCGAGGGACTGGCAAGCTGCGGCTGGGCAGCGTCACAGTGCCCAGGGCCCCTGCAGCCCGCGGAAAGGGGTCCTGGGTGCTGTTCACACAGGGAGTCAAAATGCAGCTTTGGGGGAGCTTTGCCACCGGAAGGGCGGGAGCAGGACCTCAGGTACCTTGAGCACGGCTGGGACTCCAGCGCCGACCCCCTAACGCCCGGGGCCAGGGCCAGGGCCAGGCGAGGCCCAGCAAGTCCTGCCTTTATAACTGCGTGCGCTCCCTGTGCAATCGTCCTCGTGCCGGGCGCTGTGTGGTCGTGGGCGTGAGGCTCTTTAAAGCCAGCGGCCAGCTCTCCACACACCTGCTGGACTCTTCTGGCAGACAGAGGCAGGCAGGATGGGGCTGGTCTCCGCCTGAGGCTTAGGCTGGGCAGGGACCTCAGGGCTTCGGGTCCTGACCCCGGGGCCAGGCGGAGCCGTCAGCTCCTCAACCAGCCAGTATCTTTGATCAGCGTAGAAAAGCGGATCCGCTTCAGGCTGGGTGGCACGGTCTTCCTGTCATCCCAGATGTACGCTGGAGACAGCACCTTAGACGGCTTGTGCGTGATGAGGCGGCGGTTCAGGTGACTCTCCTCCTGCCAGGCTGCCATGACGCCGTTGGCTTTGTCTGCCAGGATGGCCATGTGGCAGGCCCTGGTGAGCTCGTACACATTGGCCACTCGCCCACCAAAGACTGCCCCACCATAATAGAAGTCCCCTTCGTGGTCGGCTACAAAAGCTGTAGAAATCTGCCTGCGCTCGTAGGGGAGCTTCTGGCGGGGCACAGTGAAATAGCCTGGGTGAATGGCAGCCACCAGGTCCCCCAGGGTCTCAG
The DNA here is from genome assembly GCA_004025085.1 of Thryonomys swinderianus. Taxonomy (NCBI): domain Eukaryota; kingdom Metazoa; phylum Chordata; class Mammalia; order Rodentia; family Thryonomyidae; genus Thryonomys; species Thryonomys swinderianus. Next base: position 738 of record PVIC010059034.1, on the reverse strand, counting down.
GGCCCCACGAGTCCCGGAACACCATGTCCACATCCAGGCAGAAGACGTAGTCTACCTCGTGCTGTGCCCTCGTGGCGATGTGCTGGCTGATGGCCTCCATCCGGCGCATGGAGATCTCCTGCCAGTGGGTGTGGCCCGGGGTGGGGACGATGTCGAGGACCCTGCCCGGGCCCAGCTGGACCCTCGGGATGGCTGCGGGGTCACAGGTGAAAAGGTAGTAGTGGACCCGGTAGCCGCGCATGAAGAACTCCTCCGCTGACTCCAGGAAGCGCCGGACGAATCGGGTGTACCTGTCACGGCAACCTTGTCACCCGGGGCTGCCCAGCAGGCCCACTGCCAGGTGCCCTGTGTGCTGGCCCTGCATGGGCACAGGCTCCAGGCAACCGGCTGGCGGTCTCAGGAAGCCACTCCCTCTCGCCCTGGGCTCCTTGGCTTCCGCACTCCTGTAACCCCAGCACAGGCCGACTTCTCTCACCTGAAGAGCCAGCCTCAGGCTTTTGGGTCAGGGGTGCTTAACTGCTGAAGTCTGCAAATTTGCATAATCCAGGACATTCTGAAACCGCAAAGGCTTCTGGTCCTGAGCCTTTCGGATCAAGATGCTGCCCAACCTGCACTGACCACTAAAGACCGGTCCCCCTCGCTCCTCCCTCTGTCCCTTCTTCCCTTCCTTTCTTCCTTCTGCTCTTCCCTGTCCCCTCTGCCTCCCTCCCTCCTTCCCTCTTTCCCTGTCTCTCTCTC
>PVIC010059033.1:0-10218 GCA_004025085.1 Thryonomys swinderianus | reverse complement strand
TGTACTGGCATTATAGCTTAATTGTAGAAACTGTCCAATTTTTTATTTAATTTGATCCATGACCTTTTGGTTAAAAGGAGAGTGTTATTCAACTTCCATGTGTTTATGAATATTTTGGAATTTCTTTTGCTACTGATCTCCAGTATCAAGGCAGTATGGTCTGATAATATATAAGGGATAACTTAAATTCTTTTGGATTTACTTAAACAAGTTCTATGAATTAACATGTAGACTACTTTGAAGAATGACCCATGTGCAGCTGAGAAAAATGTTTATTCCAGTTTTGTACACTCTGGATACATCTTTTAAGTCCATTTGTTTAAAAGTTTGGTTCACTTCTAGTATTCCATTGTTATTTTTTTTTGTCCAGTTGATCTATCTATTTGTGACAATGAAGTGTTGATTTCCTCTACTACTATTGTATTAACGGTTATTTGGCTTCTTATGTTCATTAATATTTGTTTTATATAATTGAATACACTAGAATTTGGTTCATATATATTTATGATTGTCATCTCTTCCTGTTGCATTGTTCCCTATAAGACAATGTGGTAACTTTCTTTGTCTCTCTTCATTAGTTTTGGTTTGAAGTAAACTTTGTGTATAAATAAGATAGCTACTCCTGATTTTGTGGTTTCCTATTACATGGAGAATTGTTTTCCATCCTTCTACTGTCAGTGTATGAATTTCTTTTTCAATTAAGTGTGTTTCTTGAATACAGAATGGTGTTGGATCTTGCTTCTTGGCCAATTCTATTTCTTTTAATTGGTGAATTGGGACCATTAACATTCATGGCTATAACTGATATATGTTGATTTATACTTGTCATGATATTTTTCTCTAGTTGATTCTTTTATTATTTTTTTTCTCCTGCCACTTAATTTCTCATCTTGCCTAGTGGCTTCATTCTGTTAGGACTCATGGAGTTGAGGGCCTCACTGTCTTTTTCTATGATATTGTTCAGAATGTTTTGTAATGCAAGTTTAGTATTCATGAAGTTTCTCAGATATTCTTGGCCATGGAAATATCTTATTTCCCTGTCAGTTTTGAAGGGTAGTTTTGCTGGATACATCAACATAGTTTGGATTGTGTTTTCTCTTATGGTTTGAAATACTTCATTCTAAGCTCTCTTTGATTTTAGGGTTTGTGTTGAAAAGTCTGCTGTAAACCTGGTGGACTTTCCTTTGTATGTGATCTTTTTTCTTTAACTGCTTTCAATATTTCATTCTTCTGTCAAGATTCTGGTACTGTGACTATTATATGCCTAGATGTGGGTTATTTTTATCACAGCTGCTTGGAGTCCTGTATGTCTCACTTATCTGTATGTCAAATTCTTCTCCCTTGCTTGGAGAGTTTTCTGCCATTACATCTGTGAGCAGTTTTTTTTTTATGTCACTTCCATTATTGCCTGTTTCTGTGCTGCCTCTGATCAGTCTTAAATCATTCTTCTTTGCATCTTCTAGCAGCTACTGGATTGATTTCTCATGGTCCTTTACTCTTTTTAAGAAATATTTCCTTTCTTGGTCACTAACTGCAATCCTGTCTTCTATGTCTGAGATTCTGTCTTCAGATAAACTAGCTGTATTATATAAGTTGTATTATATAAGTAGTTTTTAATCTTTTGAATTTCTGTTCTAATGTTTTTATTGGATTCTATTTGTTTTCTATGGTGGGATCCCATCATGTGCCTGAGGCCCCCTCTTTTTTTATCTGTGTCATTCACCTGATCATTATCTGTACTATTATCTGAGAAATTATTTCCAATTTTATTTTTTCTAGATCTCTTTTTTTTACCAGTTCAAGGAGTCCAGGTGGTTGTGTTTCAGGGTGGTCCATCTCTTATCCCTAATTTTTCCTTTGGAGACTGGGAATTTTGGGTTTAAGTCTTATTTTGTTTTTTTTCTCATTCTGATTTTTTTATTGGCTATTTTTAGTGGGTTTTTTTGTTTGTTTAATTTCTTTAAACTCCTCGTTGTAAATATCTTTCTTCCTAATATTTAAAATCCTTATGAACTGATTTCTAGTGTCATCTTCTGGATATTATGGACCCTTTGGCCTCTGCATAAGTCCCAGCACAATGCCAGGACTTACTATGTAGATGCAGATTCCAGACCTGAGCCTTGCACAAAGGTCTCCTGAGAAGTGAGCATGTGAGAGCTCTTTGGGTGGGGCAGGGCCTCTCAACGCTGGCTTTTCCTAATCCCAGTCCTAGAGCTGCCATGTACCTTACCGCTTAGATGGGAATTTGGGGCCTGAGTGTGCAGTATTACATTTTCAGAAAAGAAAACATATTACCACAAACTCATGTATTTTAGTGCTATATAAAAGTCTGTATTTTTTTTCTTAGATGTTTTGTACTAATAATGAATTCATGTAACTGAGCCTATGTATGAGAAACAAATTTATTTGCTGCATGTTAGGTGAATTACCTTCTTAAAATTATGATTATAAACTAATATGGCAAAATTAAACTTTTAAAAAGTATAGTTCTAATTTCCTATAAATGTGTAACAGAAACACAGTTTTAAATATTTTGCTAGTTTTTTTGAAAACCTTCATTTAGTTTTTACATGTTAGATAAAAACACTATAAAATATATCCCTTCTTCACATATTACAGCAGATGCTTATTCAATTAGTATAATCTCTGTAAATGTAATTTAATACTTAAATGATCACTTAGTTATTTTAGATTATCAAATAGAGTAATTCTAAGTATTTTACTACATTTTATTCACATTCATTAATACATTTTAAAATTTTACCTTGAAATATAATATGCCAAAAGGGTATTATTGTTTTCCAGAAATAATTCACTTTTTCATTTTATTAAGTCCTATGCTATCAAAGGTAGAAATAAAATGACTGTTTCCTATTCACTAAATAGTATTTTAGGTGCTTTCATATGTGCTGTAGTTTGAATATGGTGGGTCCTCGAGAAGTTCACGTGTTGGAATCTTAGTTTTTGGTGTGGCAATACTGAACATTGCTGAAACTATTATTACATGAGGCTTAATGGGAGGTAATTCACTAAACATATCATCTTTGAAATAACTAATGTCCTTTTCACAGGACCCCACTTAGTTCCTACAAGGATATGTTATGACAAGATAGGCTGACATGTAGTCTCAGTTCCCCTTTTGCATGACCCACAGGTTATATAGATGTTCCCCAGTTGCAGTATAATTCTTCAGGCATCAAAATGCAAGGGCTATGATGTCATTAAATCTTCCACTTAGAGTTTTCAGAAAGACCTGAGAAGCTGGGCAGAAGCTTGTTATAGGAGAAGAGTTATTGCAGAGATTCTCCACTGAGCTGTTAATTGAAATCAGGGTGACAGGATATGTCCTCTTGAGACCTAAGTAAGGTAGTCACCCGCATTGTGCAACACCAACTTGGCAAAGTCACAGTGTACAAGCAGACCCAGTACAGCACTTTTTGGGCTGTGTGTCTTAACAGCCTTTTGTGGTACACACAAATGGCAGACAGGGGGCTGATGGCAATACAAAAGATATTTCTTTATATTTTTCATGTAAGTTCAGCTCTACTTGCCCTGTTCAGTTGGCAACATAAAATTTTGGTTTCAAGTGCTCATTTAGCTGAGAGTTTGACATTGAGATAAGACAATGATGGGCAATTTAGAAGCATGATGTCAGTGGTTCTCCATAGTGTATTTTCTATGTAAATGTTTCCCATGGCCCCTGATTCTACATTTGAAATATAGTCTCTATCTCCTTTTAAGTTATCTCCATCTTAAATTACATTACTACTATGAATAATATGTATCACTATTTCCACTTTCACAGGCTGTAGTTGAATATTCTGCTTTTATTTAATTGGTTTCTCATAATAATGAAGTGATTTTACAATATGTTTTATGTTTTAGTGTTGAAAATCATAAAGAATCTTCAAATCAAAGAATGGAATCTGACTTCTCATCAGAAGCAAAGCAAGCCAGAAAAGAAAAATGACTCACCCAGAAGCAGTGAGGGAGATCACAGGCAATGGAAAGGAACACATAATCTCTAAAACATTAATGGCCAGAAAAAATATATTTCAGCAAAGAACAGGAGATGAATTTTTTTTCACTAAACAGAAGTGAAAGACTTTGTTGCCCACAGATTCCCACTACAATAAATATACTAATAACAGAAATTCTTTAGGCTGAAGAGAGAGAATACAAGATGGGAACAAATCTAAAAAGAAGTTTAAAAAAGTGGCAATTATATAAGTCCATATTATAGACCATTGTTTCTTTTTTATACTTTTTAAGTTAAAAATTAAAAGCTAAAATTAAACGCAACTCATTTCAAAGTTTATAACACATGTAGAAAGCAACTTGTCCATGTAACCCAGAGGAAATAAGCAGTAAATAACTATAATGTTATAAGGTCATTGTATCTAAAAGAAAAGAAAGGAAAATTATCTAACATGAAAATCCTAACCATCACTGAAATCTGAGGGAAAGGTTATTGTCTGCAATGAAGCACCATGGAGCATGATAATAAAATGGTCAATTCTTTATGCTTACCACCATCTTCCTAAATGTCTATAAAAGAAGCAAAAATTAAGAAAAAGAAAAATGTAAAAAGTCTTAAATACAGTTAAAAAGTTTTAATCTTCAAAATTGATAAAGTAGCCTCGCATCGTGGCTCATGCCTGTAATCCCAGCATTTGGAAGTTTGAGGCTTACCTGAGGTACATAATGAGCTCAGGGCCAACCTGAACTACAAAGTGAGACCCTGTCTCAAAACAAAACAAAACAAAACAAAAACAAAAAACATTGATAAATAGAACACAAGGCAGGAAAGTGAATACTATCACTAAACGGGTTAATTAGTATTTCTCGAACATTACTGTCACAAATGCAGAGTATATAGTTTTGAATTGCAAATAGATTACTCTCTAGAAGAAGATAGGCTACAGCATACCAAAAGAATTAATGAATTTTTAAATAGCGAAATCATACAATATATGTTTTCAGCTCACATGGAATTAGTCATAAATCAATAAAAATAGGTTATAAATAAAATACCCACATGTTTAGGAACTGTATACACATTTCAGAGCCAAAAAGTACAAACCTGCAAGTTTTTTAAACTCAATGAAAGCACAGTTTGTTTGATGCAGCAGAAACTGTACTTTGAGGGAAATTTTGTTCAATTTTTTGTTATGGGCATAGAGAAATTTTAAGTCAATAACCTAAGTTCTCCACTTTAATAGCTAGAAAGAGAAAATTTAACATGAAGAGAAGAAATAGGAAAGAACAAAAATCAATGAAATATGAAGCATTCCTAAGAGAAAAATCAATGAAGCCAAAAATTACTTCTTTGAAGATGATAATAAAATTGATTAACTCCTACCATGTCAAGTGAGTATGAAAAGGAAGTAAAGCCAAGTCAATGACATAAAAGAAAAAATTGTGGCATAATTGTACATTCCATGTATGTTTAAAAGGTAGCACGAACTCCAGTTTTATGAAAGGGATAATTGTTAAGGTTTACATCAGCTCAGACAATAAGAAAACATGACTAGTCAACAGAATATTAATTTTGAGCATATAAGAGATCTGAGATTAAAAGAACAATCAGATAAACTCAATTTAAAAAGGGAGCTTCATCTAAATGCAAACTGTTCCATTCTTAGCATAATATAGTAGGGAGAGGTGGGAGTTGGCAAAGTAGGCAAGAAGTCAGCTCTAATTTAATTCTTACAGAGGAAATGTGGTTTAACCCGTCAGTTTAGAACCATTCCCAAAACACAAGAGAGTTATACAGTGACCAGCTCATTTACATAAGGGCCAAGAAAAAGGTTGAGGCTTCTATCACTATGAAGGACCCCTACTTTCAAGCATAAAACATTACTGACTACACATCATGTAAAATATTCAATTAAAAATTATGTAGCCTACAAATACAACACAAATTAAAATATGATCATAAAGAATTACATAGAAAGAGGCTGAGAAATGATGCAAATGTTAGTGATCAAATAGGGTTGATAAAGTGTAAATAATGTTGGTTGTTACCTATTGAAAAGCTTGAGAATGTGCATATATGTGAAAGTGTGGGGCACACCAAAGGAAAGGTAGAAGTCATAAGAAGGAGACAAACTAAAATGGTTAAAAAAAAAACAAAACAAAACAAAAAACCAACAGAAGTAGTGCTGGAAATTTAGCTCAGTGGTTCCAGTGCCTGCCTAGCAAGCACAAGGCCCCTGGTTTGATCCCCAGAAACCACATACAACAATGCCGGCCTTGGTGACTCACGTCCACTAGCAATCAGTACCACACACTATAGTACCTTAAATATAGTTAAAATGTTTTAATCTTCAAAATTGACAAGTAGCCTCACATGGTGGCTCATGCCTGTAATCCCAGCACTCAGGAGCCAGAGGCAGGAGGAGGACTGCTGGAGTTGGAGGCTTTCCTGGGCTACATAGCGAGCTCAGGGCCAGCCTGAACTACAAACTGAGACCCTGTTTAAAAAAGAAAAAGCAGAAATAAACTAAGCAATAGTAAAGTGAACTCATAAAAAACTAGATTTTTTCTTAACATTAAACAGGATAAACAGGGAAAACAGTGAACACATAGACAGACCATCAAAAATCATCCATTTTTGGGCCAGAGGTTAGCTCAGTGGTTCCGGCGCCTGCCTCGCAAGCGCAAGGTCCTGAGTTCGATCCCCGGTAACCACATATAATGCTGGGCGTGGAGACACGCCCACCAACAATCAACACCACATACCACAGTGCCGGATGTGGTGGCTCACGCCTGTAATCCCAGCACTCGGGAGGCAGAGACAGGAGGATTGCTGAGTTCGCGGCGGCTTGCCTGGGCGCCATAGTGAGCTCAGGGCCAGCCTGAACTACAACGCGAGACCCTGTCTTAAAAAGAAAAAAAGAAAAAAAATCATCCATTTTCATTCTGAAAGAGAAAAAAAGAATTAAAAAAATATCAAATTTTTAATTTAAAAAATAAGAACACATGGAAACAACACTAAGATTTCAACTCACTCCACAAAGAATGGCTGCAATCTTGAAATTAGCTAGCAACAAATGTTGGTGAGGCTGTGGAGAAAAAGGAACCCTTCTCCACTGTTGGGAATGTAGGCTGGTACAATCTTTATGGAAGTCAATGTGGAGATTCCTAAAAAAAAACAGGATTGGAGATCCCATTTGACACTGCTATTGCTCTGCTAGGAATATACACAAATGAATTAAAAGCATCATATCATAGTGACATATGTGCTCCCATTTTCATAGCAGCTCAGTTTGTGAGAGCTAAATCTTAGAAACAACCTAAATTCTCTTCAACTGAAGACTGGATCAAGAATCTGTGGTTTTTCTATAAGATGGAGTCTTACTGTGCCTTAAAGCATGATAAGTCTGAGTCATTTATACTCAAATGGATGTATTTTCAGGACATACTCATAAGTGAAATAAATAGGTCACAGATGTGTAAATATATCTTTTCTCTGGTATGGGAAATTGAAGATGTTAATGAGTTCTAGAATGTATGATGGATGAGAAATGGAAAATATTAAAAGGAAATGTAGTTGGAGGAGTGGGTAATGAGCGGTAAGAAAAATGTGATGGTAATATATATGGGAATCAAAGCTTATATATTAGAGGTTGGAGGGTTGTGGGTGGGTAGGGGAATGGGGAAAATGAGAATTAAATTGTGTCATATACTGGTACAAATTCTCAATGTTGAGTGTGATCATGATGTGTATATACAATGTACCAATAAAGATTCAAAAAAAAAAAGAAATAACACAAATTCATCATTGCACTTATAGCAGTGACAAAAACTAGAAAAATCGTTCATTGCTGGGGACTTATTTTCTAAGATTTTTGTTAGATAATGTTATTTATTCCTTTAAACAACCCAAACAATAAATTGCTATTTTGCATTAGTTATAGTTGTGGTGTATTAGTTACTTTTCTATTGTTGTTGAGACAATATACCCAACATCCAAAAGTTACAAGGAGAAAGGTCTATTTGATTTATAGTTCATAGAGATTTTAGTCCATAATTGGTTCTCTACAAAGCAGAGAGGTAGAAGGGTAACAGTTTATGGCAGTGGAAGACAGCAAAAGCAACAAGAGACCTTATCAGTTTCTTTCTGCTCCTTTCATCCAGACTACTTAGGGCAGGCCAGGAGACTCCACAATGGCTATCTGCATGCTGGAGAAATAGAAAATCTACTAGATGCTTGGCTCAAGAAGTTGGAAGTTGGGCACTGAGGTCCGCCCACTGGCCCACTGTATCCTGAAGCGGCGCGGACTTGGCTACTGGGCGCCATGCATTTCTGGTGGTGGTGGTGGGCTGAGGGCAGCCCACCGGCCCACTGTACCCTGGAGCTGTGCAGTGAAGAGTCAGGTACGGACCCTGGGCGCCATCACTACCACAGAGGGTTGAGGGCCTCCGCCCAGCCCCAACCCCACCCCGGAGCTGCGTTGTGAGGACCCAGGTCCTAGAGGAGCCGGAGTCATCTCCTGCGTCCCTCCACAGGAGGCATGCTCCTAGAGCCGCACTGAGAGACCAGGCAAGATAAAAAAAAAAGTGGGGGGGATTTTGCCATCTACTCCTAGATCCCTCTATTCAACTCTTGTCCTCACACCCTCTCCCATCTTCCTGTCAGAAGCAATACCCAGAAGTAAAAGATTCTTAGGCTGCCCTATTTCTTCTTCTGTACTATTATAAGAAGGTGTGCAAAGTCTCCAATGGTCTTACAGCATAGAGTTCGTACTGTTGAACATATGCCCTTTTATCCTCTATTACCCTCTGGCATATATGAGGTTCTAGGGTATAGGTGATCTCCATAAATCTGCTAACACTTTGTCATTCTCCTCCTGTCTCACTAACTCCCTGATTCCCCAGTGACCTATTATCCCCAAAGGGTTCAGGGGGTACATTTATGATCTGTATGTTGTATACACATTGCTGATTAATTCTAAATTCTGGCATATAGATATAGAGGTAACTCATAAGCTCAAAGTCTCCAGAATAAAATTTAACAAAACTTTTTATCTTATTTACTGTGTTTAATACTGATATTGGCGTTTACTGTATTATGGTAACAAACATGATGTGATCGTTCTGCTCAAATACCTCCCATGTTGTGTCAGAACTGAGAACTCTCAAGGGTCATTACAGATTCAAGGAGGACCCCCCAGGAAAGTGCCACATCCAAAGGGCCCCAGATAATAGAAAGAGACCTGCAACAAATATTGCCCTGTAATCAGGCAAAGAAGAGCATTAAAAACAAAGAAAGAGTAGAAATGAGAAAATACACCAAAAAAAACCAGACACAAAGATCACCACCACAGGGAAATTCAGAGGAAAGGGAAATAGGGCAAACTGAAACTCAAACACCAGGACTCTTGGAGATGGTAACTAAAGCAGATCTAGTAAAATGGAAATCAGAACTCATCTCTGAGATCAAAACAGGGATACTGTCCACAGTGAAAGACATCATTAAAGAAGAGATCAGTGAGATGATAGAATCCAAGATAGCAGAAGCAATGGAACCTTTTAAACAGCTTCAAGCAGAGCTCCAGGGAATGATGAAGGAGAAGGAAAGCTTGTGAAGTAGGATGAATGAAGCAGAGAACTGAATCTCAGAACTAGAGGACAGCATAGCAGCCAACAAGCAGAAAAGGTATAATCTATGGAAAAGAGCAAGGGACCATGAGAAATCAATTCAATAGCTTCTAGATGACTCAAAGAAAAATAATATAAGACTGATTGGAGTCACTGAGGAAGCAGGAGACAGTGTAAAAGACATAACAAAGCTATTGTCAGAGATAACAACAGAAAACTTCACAGGAAAAGAAATAGACATGCAGATAAATGAGGCCTATCAGACTCCAAAATGCTGTGACATAAAAATATCTACACCTAGACATATAATTAGTAAGGTTCCAGATGTACAATAAAAGAATGAAATACTGAAAGCAGTGAGAGAAAGGAAGAAAATCACCTACAAAGGGAAGCCCATTAGGATCACAGCAGACTTTTCAGCACACACACTCAATGCAAGGAGAGCCTGGAGGGAAGTATTTCAAGCATTGCAGGAAAACAACCTCCAATCTAGACTGTTGTATCCTGCAAAACTATCTTTCAGAATAGACAGGGAAATAAGTACTTCCATGATAAAGAACACCTGAAAAACTTCACAAATACAAAACCTGCACTCCAAAACATCCTAAAGAA
>PVIC010059032.1:0-10225 GCA_004025085.1 Thryonomys swinderianus | reverse complement strand
CTTTTTTTTTTTTTTTTTTTTTTTATAGGGTCTCACTATGTAGCTCAGGCTGGCCTTCAACTCACGGTGAGCCTCCTGAATGCTGAGATTATAGGCATGCACCAGGACACTTAACTCCAAAAACCACATTTTCTTTACCCATTCATCCATTGGTGGGCATATGGTTTCTTTCCAAGATTTATCTATTACAAGTTGAACTGCTATAAACATGAGAGTGCATATATCACTGTAGTATGATGTTTTTAACTCTTTTGGGAAAATACAAAGAAGGGAACTAGCTGGGTCAAATGCAATCTCCAGTTTTAGTTTGTTGATTTCCACAGTGTTGTACCTGTTTACACTCCCACCAACAGTAGAGAAAAATTCTGTTTTTCCCCACAGCTTCACTAGAATTTGCTATTGGCTGATTTCTTGATAACAGCCATTCTCTCTGGAGTGAGAAAGAATCTCAGCACTGTTTTTTTGTTTCTTTGTTTTTTCTGAGACAGGGTCTCGCTTTGTAGTCCAGACTGGCCCTGAGCTCACTCTGTAGCCCAGGCAAGCCTCGAACTCAGCAATCCTCCTGTCTCTGCCTCCCGAGTGCTGGGATTACAGGTGTGAGCCACCACACCCGGCTCAGCACTGTTTTAATTTGCATTTCTCAAATGACCAGTGAAGTCAAACTTTTTTATATATGTATTTATTATTTGTACTTCTTCATCTGAGAAGTGTATATTCATTTCAGATTTTTTTTTTTTTTGAGACAGGGTCTCACTTTGTAGTTCAGGCTGGCCCTGAGCTCACTATGTAGCCTAGGCAAGCCTCAAACTCAGCAATTCTCCTGCCTCTGCCTCCTAAGTGCTAGGATTACAGGCATGAGCTACCACACCTGGCTCTCTTTTTTTTTTTTTTTTTTTTTTTTGAGATAGGGTCTCACTTTGTAGTCCGGGCTGGCCCTGAACTCACTATGTAGCCCAGGTAAGCCTCGAACTCAGCAATCCTCCTGTCTCTGCCTCCCAAGTTCTGGGATTACCAGCATAAACTACCATGCCCACCACTGTGGTACGTGGTACTGACTGTTAGTAGACATGAGTCATCACACCCAGTATTGTTGTATGTGGTTACTGGGGATTGAATTTAGGATCTTGTGCTTGCTTGGCAGCACTGGAACCACTGAGCTAAATCTCTGGCCCAAGATGCTCATTTTTTGATTGTCTTTAAATTTGGTGGGTCTGATATTTTTGAGTTCTTTATATATTCTAGATGTTAGTTCCTTACCTGAGGAAGAGTTGGCCAAAAATTTTTCCCATACTGTGGGTTGTGTTTCTTCACTCTGTTGGTGGTTTTTCCATGCAAAAACTTTTTAATATAATGTGATCCCAGTTGTTGATTTTTTATAATATTTTCTTGAAAATATGGGATGTTGGTCATTCATCCAAATGACAAACATTTGCTTCTCTAATATCAGTTTTTTTTCTTTTTGGTTGTTGTTTCCCTGTCAAGGTTTAGTGTAATATTTTTCAAGTGTTATAAATTTCAATTGAAGTTGCACACATAACAGCCAAATGCATGCAACTTCATCACTGAAGTGACAATATGAACAGCTAAGAGCAAGTTTTCACATGTGTAAATGACAACTGTGTCAAGACAGCCCCATGGTTGACATGAACTATGCAGTATCATTAACTTCATAGATATTAAAATGGAGAAGACATGCATTCTAAAATTGATGACAAAGAATAAGTGACCTAAATCTTGATCTAGATTTGAGCATTTCTGGCAGTAGGAATCAAGGTACTTAGTTACAACAGTAGAAAATACAATGCAAATATCCAAAGCAGGCTTTGTCTCTATGGCCTTTCTGGTAGAGAGGCTCCAACGCCAATTTTCCTTGAGTGGCTTCAGAGACTGGATCTCCTTAAAGTTGTTAAGTGTGCTCTTCTTTGAGTTCCTAAGTACTGGTTGAATGTCCCCTGACAGGAGGTTGAGAGTGTCCCCTTAACTAGAAACAGAGACTGAGAACTCCCACCAACCTGTAACTACTGAAAATTTCTGTTGCTTGAGAAAAGCATTTTCCTTGCTCTGCTGTTTATCAGAGTTGTCTGCATGCTTACATTTCTCTCCTGATAGAAAAGCACATTTGTCAAGAAAGACTTCTACTGGACTAAAGGAAACTGATATGGTCCTCACCTTAATCTTTGCATAAAAGAGCTTACAAATGAGGAGCCATGAACAAGTGAACCCTTCAACAATTGTTTTCATCTTATTTTCTCTAGGTGGTTTCAGAGAAAGGAGCTCCTTGATATTGGTAACACCATGCTTTTCTTTGAGTCTGTGTGCTAGAAAGTCTCTGTGGAAAGTTCTTTTCCAAGAAATGTAGGTAGTCCATCTTCAAGATGATCACGCCAGTCCAAAGAGAGACATATCTGAAATTTCCTTGGAAAATCAAAAGGCCAATTGGGAGGCAAAAAGACCCCCTTAAGACTCTAGCCTTATTCCCAGTTCCCAAGGCACCACTAAAAACCAGGAAGATAAATAAGCCTTTGGACAAGGAGAAATGAAAAAGAGACTCATGATATTAGGAAACAAAGTGGTCCTTCCCTAAGGGATATAATGGAAGACTAGAAACACCTCATGAATCCTTCCGTATGGGATGAGTTGCTACATTAGAAATGGTCACTTGAGTGTTCCCAGGACTAGGACTAGTGACAACCAGCCAACAGATCTGCAAAGCTTGCTGCTATGAGCCTAGAACAACCAGGGCAAGCTGAAAACTACTTCCTTTCTTAGGACCTGTATGGAGGACAGCAACATACCTTGGAGGGGACTGGAAATTAGACTTTACCCATAAATCAACATCTAAAGGACTTAAGCAGATATTGTCCTAAATAACATCTTTACAGGAAGCTACCCATTTAGAAAAGGCTACGATATAGTCAAAGAGCTTCTTTTAAAAAAATCATACCCAGCCCAAATCAAAAATAGGCTTCTGAAGTGAACAGACACTTCTCAGAGGCAGAAGTCAAAGCAGCCAAGAAACATATGAAGAAATGCTCAACATCACTGGTCATTCGAGAGATGCAAATGAAAACAACACTGAGATTTCATCTCACTCCACAAAGAATGGCCGCGATCACAAAATCAACCAACAATAAATGCTGGCATGGCTGTGGGGAGAAAGGAACCCCTCTCCACTGTTGGTGGGATTGCAGACTTGTGCAACCATTGTGGAGATCCGTGTGGAGATTTCTCAGAAAACTAGGACTAAGGGTCCCATTTGACCTGGCTATCTCCCTGCTAGGAATATACCCAAAAGAATTTTAAAAATCACATTGGAAAGACAAATGTACACCCTTGTTCATAGCAGCTCAGTTTGTGATAGCTCAATCTTGGAAACAACCCAAATGTCCATCAACTGGAGAGTGGATAAAGACGATGTGGTTTTTTCTAAAATGGAGTATTACTCTGCCATAAAGAATGAGAGGATTGATCCATTTAGGTGCAAATGGAGACACCTGGAGGATATATTAATAAGTGAAATCAATAGATCACAGATAGACAAATTCCAGATCTTCTCTTTGGCATGAACACCTGTAAATGCAAATGAGCTCTAGAAAGTATGACAGCTTTCTAGAGTGGGAAATTTCCATAGGAAACTTGGTATGGGAATGTGATGAGGGGAAGGAATAAATATGATACAGAAAGAAAATAAAAGAGCATGTATAAAGGGGGTGAGGAGGTGTGGGTGGGTAGGGATATGGGTAAAAATAAGAATTAACTTGTGTCATATACTGGTACAAATTCCCCAATGTTATACGTGATTTTGAGATGTATGTAAATTGTACCAATAAAGAATTCAATTTTTTAAAAAATCATACCCAGGGCTGGAGATTTAGTTCAGTGGTTCTGGCACCTGCCTCACAAGCACAAGGTCCTGAGTTCAATCCCGGTAACCACATACAATGCTGGGTGTGGTGACTCACAACCACCAGCAATCAATACCACATACCACAGTGCCGGGCATGATGGCTCATGCCTGTAATTCCAGCACTCAGGAGGCAGAGGCAGGAGAACTGCTGAGTTCCAGGCTTGCCTGGGCTACACAGTGAGCTCAGGGCCAGCCTGAACTATAAAGTGAGACTCTGTCTCAAAAAAAAAAAATCAAAATCATACCCAGATTTGGACTACCCCAGTCTCTCCAGAGTGACAACAGATCTTCCCTTACACCCCAAATAACTCACACAGTGGGAAAGGCTTTAGGAATAAAGTGCTCCTTTCATTTCACTCAGCAGCCTCAGTCTTCTGGAAAAGTAGAGAGCCAGTCAGACTCTACAGCAAGTGAAATGTCTGAGTATTGGCTGTGACTCCTACCAAGAGCACTCATGAAGCTTTGCAACATACCCAAAACTGAGCTAAGTTTAAACCCATTTAAAATGTTACATGGAAGGCCATTTCTATCCTCCAATGTGATAGCAGACCCAGAGACTATGAAAATCTTGTAATATCTCATCCATCTGGACCAAGCACAACAAGTTATCCAGATGTATGGAAATAGTCCTGTCAGCTCCTGGCGGCGAATCACCTAGTGTCCACCCTGGAGACCAAGTGATTGTAAAAACTTGGAAAGGGGGAACACCAGCAAACTAGTTAAAGCCAAAATGGAAAGGCCACTTTTCAGTGGTCTCTTCAAAACTGCAGCAAAGGTAAAAGAGACAGATAAGTGGATTCATTTTTCTAGATTAAAGCTAGTCCCACCTAAACTATCCAAAGAACAAGATCACCTAAAAGAAAAAACCATAGCACTCCTATGGGCCCCTGGAAGACTTGAGATTTCTCTTCAAAGAGCAAGGCTCCAGTGTTGCTACAGATAAGTAAGCAACAGCCTACCGAGGCCATGGCTCTCAGACTCTTGATAATTATCTGACATTCCTTTGTAACATATGGTCTTCTCTCCAAGACGTGTGGAAATCTGACCTGCTCCTCACACTTAGGCTAATAGTAAAGTTTCTTTCTCCCACCAGGCAGTTCAAGGGTCACTAACTCTTTTCTCGTTATTTTCTGACAGATTTTTCTTTTCTAAACCCACCCAACCAGCCATGCAACTCCAAGGCAGTTGGTTAGTACATAATCTCTAGTAGATAGAGTCTACAGACCCTTCTTGAAGAAGCAAGAGAGGACAGAGACCTCCACTCTTTCTGCACCTTAGAAAGATGTATGGGACTTATAAATTTCTCTTAAGGGGGGATGATATAGGAGGTAGGGTGGGGTAAAGCTGGGTGCAGAAATGGACAAGACTTGTCAGTTGCAAGATGCCAGAGTAGCTCCAGAGTATCCTCAGGAGCCCATATGTAGAACATCTTGCAGGCTCTCATGAGATGTGGATGACATAAAGGAAACCAGATGCCAGGAAGAGCCCACCCTCAGGACTCTTCATGGTAGCCCATGCTGCACCTAGATGCAGAACACATTTCTCTTTTTGCTTTTATCCTTTCTTTTGTTTGGGCCAAGTTTGCTCTACAGAGCTAGTTCTTCCCTCACCCTTTCACTCCTCATTTTTTTTAAATTGAGTTCTTTATTGGTACAATTTATATACATCTCACAATCACATATAACATTGGGGAATTTGTACCAGTATATGATACAAGTTAATTCTCATAGTTACCCATATCCCTACCCACCCACACCTCCCCACCCACTTTATACATACTCTTTTATTTTCTTTCTGAATCATATTTATTCCTTCCCCTCATTACATTCCCACACCAAATTTCCTATGGAAATTTCCCACTCTATAAAAGCTGTCATACTTTCTAGAGCTCATTTGCATCTACAGGTGTTCATGTCAAAGAGAAGATCCGGAATTTGTCTATCTGTGATCTATTGATTTCACTTATTAATATATCCTCCAGGTGTCTCCATTTGCACCTAAATGGATCAATCCTGTCATTCTTCATGGCAGAGTAATACTCCATGTAAAAAAAAAAACACACACACTTCTTTATCCACTCTCCAGTTGATGGGCATTTGGGTTGTTTCCAAGATTGAGCTATCACAAACTGAGTTGCTATGAGCAAGGGTGTACATCTGTCTTTCCAATGTGAGTTTTTAAATTCTTTTGGGTATATTCCTAGCAGGGGGATAGCCGGGTCAAATGGGACCCCTATTCCTAGCTTTCTGAGAAATCTCCACACGGATCTCCACAATGGTTGCACAAGTCTGCAATCCCACCAACAGTGGAGAGGGGTTCCTTTCTCCCCACAGCCATGCCAGCATTTATTGTTGGTTGATTTTGTGATCGCGGCCATTCTTTGTGGAGTGAGATGAAATCTCAGTGTTGTTTTCATTTGCATCTCTCGAATGACCAGTGATGTTGAACATTTCATATGCTTCTTGGCTGCTTTGACTTCTGCCTCTGAGAAGTGTCTGTTCATTTCAGATGCCCATTTTTGAATTGGGTCTTTAAACTTGGGTTAGGGTTAGGGTTAGGTTAAGCTGATCTGCTTGAGTTCTTTATATATTGTAGATAATAGCCTTTTGTCTGATAAAGAGCTAGTAAAGATTTTTTCCCATGTTGTTGGTTGTCTTTTAGCAGCGCCAGCGACTTCTTTTGCTGTGCAGAAGCTTTTCAGTAGAATGAGATCCCATTTGTTGATTCTTTCTGCTAGTTCTTTTGCTATAGAGGTTTTATTCATAAAGCCTCTGCCTAAGCCACTGTCTCCAAGAGTTTTACCTAGCCTGTTTTCCAGCAGGCTTACTGTTTCTGTTTTAATGTTTAAGTCTCTGATCCACTGTGAGTTTAGTTTTGTGTATGGTGAAAGAGATAGGTCTAGCTTTAGCTTTTGGCAGGTTAAAGCCCAGTTTTTCCAGCAACATTTGTTAAAGAGGCTGTCTTTCTTCCATTGGGGATGTTTGCCTTCTTTGTCAAAGATAAGGTGGCTCAGGGTATCCGGAGTTGTTTCTGGGTCTTTTAATCTATTCCACTGGTCCTTGGGTCTGTTACTTTGCCAGTACCATGCAGTTTTTATCACAGTGGCTTTATAGTAGAGTTTTAAATTGGGGATTGTAATACCCCCTGCCATGTTGTGGTTGCTTAGAATTGCTTTTGCTATTCTAGGTTTCTTGTGTTTCCAGATGAATTTTTGTATTATTTTCTTTAGCTCTGTGAAGAATACCGTTGGAATTTCTATTGGAATTGCATTGAATCTGTATAGTAGTTGTGGGAGTATAGCCATTTTGACAATGTTGGTTCTCCCGACCCAGGAACAAGGGATATCTTTCCACTTTCTGGTTTCCTTTTCTATCTCAGTTTTCAGAGTCCTATGGTTTTCAGAGTAGAGATCTTTCACTTCCTTTGTTATGTTGATTCCCAGATATTTCATTTTTCTGGGTGCTATTGTGAAAGGGATTAACTCCCCAATTTCTGTTTCAGTGAGTCTGTTGTTTGTGTAGACAAAGGCTGTTGATTTTTTTTTTTTTGAGACAGGGTCTCGCTTTGTAGTTCAGGCTGGCTCTGAGCTCACTATGTAGTCCAGGCAAGCCTGGAACTCAGCAATCCTCCTGTCTCTGCCTCCCAAGTGCTCGGATTACAGGCGTGAGCCACCACACCCGGCACTGTGGTATGTGGTATTGATTGCTGATGGGCGTGAGTCTCCATGCCCAGCATTATATGTGGTTACCAGGGATCAAACTCAGGACCTTGTGCTTGCAAGGCAGGAGCCAGAACCACTGAGCTAATCCTCCAGGCCCAAAAGGCTGTTGATTTTTGAGCATTGACCCTGTATCCAGCAACACTACCAAATTTGGTAATTAAGTCTAGCAGTCTTTTGGTTGAGTTTTTAGGATCCTCTAGATAGAGTATCATATCATCAGCAAATAATGACAGTTTAACTTCTTCCTTTCCTATCTTTATTCCTTTTATAACTTTGTCCTGCCTGGTTGCTATGGCTAATGTTTCCAGCACTATATTGAACAAGAGTGGTGACAACGGGCATCCTTGTCTCATTCCTGACCTTAGTGTAAAAGGTTTCAGTTTTTGTCCATTGAGTATGATGCTGGCTGTTGGTTTCTCATAAATAGCTTGTATTAAATTGAGATAAAGTCCATCGATTTCAATTCTCTGTAGGGTTTTCATCATAAATGGGTGTTGGATTTTGTCAAATGCTTTTTCTGTGTCTATTGAGATAATCATATGGTTTTTGTCCTTGAATCTGTTAATATAGTGTATTATATTGATTGATTTGTGTATGTTGAACCAGCCTTGCATCCCTGGGATAAATCCGACTTGATCAGGGTGTATGATTTTCTTGATCACTCTCTGTTTTCTGTTTGCCAGTATTTTATTGAGGATTTCTGCGTCAATGTTCATTAGAAAGATTGGCCTGTAGTTTTCTTTTTTGGTGGGATCTTTCCCTGCCTTTGGAATCAAGGTGATGGTTGCTTCAAGGAATGATTTGGGGAGTACTACTTCCCTTTTGGTTTCATTAAACAGATTGAGAAGTACTGGTATTAACTCTTCTTTAAAAGGTTTGTAGAATTCAGCAGTGAAGCCGTCAGGACCAGGGCTTTTCTTTGTTGGTAGATTTTTTATTACATTTTCAATTTCCCAGATTGATATCGGGTTGTTTAACATTATTATATATCCTCTTCATTCAGCTTTGGAAGTTCATATGTGTCTAGGAATCTATCCATTTCTTCTAGATTTTCCATCTTCTTGGAGTATAGATTTTCACAGTACATGTTTATGATCCTTTGGACTTCCTCTGGGTCTGTGCTGATTTCCCCATTTTCATTCCTTATAGCATGGATTTGAGCCTTTTCCTTCCTTTGTTTCATAAGGTTGGCTAAGGGTCTGTTGATCTTATTTATCTTTTCAAAGAACCAACTCTTTGATTCATTGATTCTTTGTATTTTCTCTTTGTCTCCATTGCATTAATTTCTGCTCTGATCCTTATCATTTCCTCTCTAGTATGTGCTTTGGGTTTGTTATGCTCCTCTTTTTCTAATTGTCTGAGGTTCATTATTAGATTATTTCAGTTGGCTCTATTTTCCGAGTGTATGCATTCACTGCTATGAATTTCCCTCGCAGAAATGCTTTCATTTTGTCCCATAAATTCCTGTATGTTGTGCTGGGGTTGTCGTTTAGTTGTAGAAACTGTTTAATTTCTTTTGTGGCCCATTGGTTGTTTAACAGAGTGTTGTCCAATTTCCATGTGTTTGTGAAGATCTTGGAATTTCTTCTGCTATTCAGCTCCAGCTTCAAGGCACTATGGTCTGATAGTATGCAGGGGATAACTTTGATTCCTTTGCATTTACTTAAGCTTGTTCTATGGACTAGAATGTGATCTATTTTGGAGAATGATCCATGAGCAGCTGAGAAAAAGGTATATTCTTGCTTTGAAGGGTGAAAAATTCTGTAGGCATCTAATAAGTCCATTTGCTCAAAAGTTTGATTTAGCTCAAGTATTTCCTTATTGATTCTTTGTCTAGTTGATCTGTCAATTTGTGGCAGTGGAGTATTAAAATCCCCTACTACTATTGTATTCTTGGTTAACTGGCTTTTCATGTCCAGTAATGTTTGTTTTATATAGTTGGGTGCATTAGAGTTCAGTGCATAAATATTTATGATTGTTATTTCTTTCTCTTGGATAGTTCCCTGTATGAGAATATAGTGACCTTCTTTATCTCTTTTAATCAGTTTGGGTTTGAAAGCTATTGTATCTGCAAACAAGATAGCCACTCCTGCTTTTTCGCAGTTTCCTGTGGCGTGGAGGATTGTTTTCCAACCTTTTATTTTCAGTCTATGGGTTTCCTTCTGAATTAGGTGTGTTTCCTGTATGCAGCAGATTGTAGGATCTTGCTTCTTGATCCAATCTGCTAGTCTGTGTCTTTTAACTGGTCCATTGAGTCCACTGACATTAATGGTTATGACTGATATGGACATATTCAGAGCTTCCATGTTTCCCTGTTCTTGGTTCTTTTCTTCTTTGCTTTTACCCTTTTCTCTTTAGTTTCTTTTTTGCCCCAATGAATTCATTCTCCTTGGTCTCATGGGTATGGAATTTTCTGTGTTTTTTTTTCCAAGATGTTCTTTAGGATGTTTTGGAGTGCAGGTTTCGTGCTTGTGAAGTTTTTCAGGTGTTCTTTATCGTGGAAGTATCTTATTTCCCCGTCTATTCTGAAAGATAGTTTTGCAGGATACAACAGTCTAGGTTGGAGGTTGTTTTCCTGCAATGCTTGAAATACTTCT
>PVIC010059031.1:0-10200 GCA_004025085.1 Thryonomys swinderianus | reverse complement strand
GTTTCATTATAGAATGTCATGTAGCCATTGTAAAATGATGGGATAGAATGGAAGCCCTTAAAGTAAGGGCAGGTAACAGGTTCACCTAGGGAACTTTAAAGAAAAAATATACAGGTGTTCTCCATCAGAAGTTTTAGTTTAGCAAGTTTAATTCTAGGTACATTTTCAGTTGAGAACTACTACTGCTGAAGTACATATAATAATATATACTTCATGTTATATTCTAATATTTTATTTTGAAAAAGCAAATTTTTTTGGAGAAAAACAAAATAATTAAATTAGTATTAAGACCAAAAAATATCCTTCTGTTTCCCGAATGATGGCAGACTAAATTCCTCAGTGACCTGGCAGAAGGAAATTTAAATACTAATAAAACATTAACAAAAACTACTGTGTAGATATGTGAATAGAGAAAAGACTAGATGGCTATATTTTCTTGTTACTAATGGTAACTTCCAAATGATGGAACTATAGATTATTTTCCTTTTCCTTTGTGGTTTTCTTCTACCAAATTGCTACTGTTTTACATATAGCTTTTCTTATTACAAAAATTAAAACTTTTAAATGCTCTTCTTTTTTTTTGTTTGTTTGTTTTTGAGACAGGGTCTTGCTTTGTGGTTCAGGCTGGCCCTGAGCTCACTATGGAGGCCAGGCAAAACTCAAACTCTGCAATCCTCCTGTCTTTGCCTCCCGAGTGCTGGGATTACAGGCATGAGCCACCACACCTGGCTTAAATGATCTTCTTATAAGTCACAAACTCATTTAGAATGGAAATGTGTGAACATCAAAAAAAAAAAAAGGAGTTTAAGAGTTATAAATAGTGCTCTATCTACCTCTTCCTACAGCAGCTTTTATAACTCAGTTTTTATAAATCCCCTTTTTATATTATACCCTTACCAACTTCCACTTCCTTCAAACTTGAAATGTGATTATTAAAAAAGATTCAAGAAAATAGATACTGCCTGAAAGGTAACTTTATGTGTGGTAGCAGCCTTAACTTCTGGGTAACCCAGGAAGGCAATGTGACCACAGCTGACATGCCCCAGGCTGGAAAAGTACAGAGCTTGAGTGCAAGTGTTTAATAGGCAGGAAGACCACACAAAGGAGAGCAATGTACCTTTCTGTTTCTTATTGGCAGGCCCACAGTGGCTGTTGCCTTGAGTAGGCTGGTGCCCAGCGACCCATTCATACTGAGTTTCCCTAGAGATGCTGCTGTCAATAGTTCATCCATTTTCTTCCTGGTTTTCTCCCTTGCTAGAGCCAGTTCTCTCTTTAGGACCTTGGCATGGTGCCAACGCTGCCACTCTGCAAAGCAGTGTCGAAGAACTTGTTTCCGGTTATACTCGGTGGCCAGTTGTTGTTTTCTAAATGACAAAAACACTTCCATTAAATAAGGAAGCTTTTTAGTTTGTTAGTTGATGATACTGTACAATCAAAACATAACTCCCAGAAATGGTCCATCTTATCTTTTTACATTAAGCTAAATGAATCAACTTTGTACGCTCCCCAGTACAAAAAGCTTCTTCACAGAAGGCATCAGCACTTCAACACATTACCTTTGAGAAAGAAGAACTGTTCTATTCTCTCACGTCACAGAAACTTTTTTTCTTTTTTTTTTGAGATAGGGTTTCGCTTTGTAGTTCAGGCTGGCCCTGAGCTCACTATGTAGCCCAAGCAAACCTGGAACTCAGCAATCCTCCTGCCTCTGCCTCCTGAGTGCTGGGAGTACAGGCATGAGCCACCATGCCCGGCACTGTGGTATGTGGTATTGATGGCTGGTGGGCGTGAGTCACCACGCCCAGCATTGTATGTGGTTACCAGGATCGAACTCAGGGCCTTGTGTTTGCAAGGCAGGTGCTGGAACCACTGAGCAAAATCTCCAGCCCTCACAGAGACATTTTAAGTTCACTACCATGGTATAGTTTCGGAGAACTCTGGGAGGAGGGAGAAGCACCAGAGGTCTCTGTGATCATCTCTTGGTAGATGGCTATTAGCCTACAAAAAGTGAGCTAAAACTGGGCACGGTGGCTCACGCCTATAATCCCAACACTGAGGAGGCAGAGGCAGGAAGATTGCTGAGTTCAAGGTTTCCCTGCGTTACATAGTGAGCTCAGGGCCAGCCTGAACTACAAAGCAAGACCTTGTCTCAAAAAAAAAAAAAAAAAAAGAAGTGAGGTAAGAGCCTGGAACTTATGTGGTACCCAGAGTTCAGTACAAGGGTTTAAAATCTAATATCACTTAAATGCTTCCTTAATTTTATCTTGTAAAGTTGACTGTTCTGTGTTTTCCATAACACTGTTTGCATATCCATACTGCCTTTGACTTTTTGGGGTCATATAAAGAAAAGCATAAAGTTCTTTAGTTAGTGAGTTGGGAGAACATTTCTATATTTCTTTTTTTTTTTTTTTTTTTTGAGACAGGGTCTCGCTTTGTAGTTCAGGCTGGCCCTGAGCTCACTATGTAGCCCAGGCAAGCCTCGAACTCAGCAATCCTCCTGCCTCTGCCTCCCGAGTGCTGGGATGACAGGCGTGAGCCACCACGCCCGGCGCATTTCTATATTTCTTAACACTTATGTGACCTTTAAAGTTCTTTTGACCCCTCTTGCATTAAAAGTTATACTGTGACACGAAATACAATTTTATATTTGCGTATCTATATATAAAACAAAAGTTTATATATAGTCATGGAAACAAGTTTCACCAAATATCATTTAATCGTACTACCAAAGATACGCTGGTATTTCTACTCTGGTCTATATTTCTTTTTTTTTTTTTTTTTTGAGACAGGGTCTCACTTTGTAGTTCAGGCTGGCCCTGAGCTCACTATGGTGCCCAGGCAAGCCGCTGCAAACTCAGCAATCCTCCTGTCTCTGCTGGTCTATATTTCTTTAAGAAATAAGCAAGTGTACTCTTACGGTTCAAATGTTCCAAATATGTTGTCATTTAGTTGCTACTGAATAAGCGGAGCTTTTAAAAAGTAATGAGGCCATGAAGAATCTTCTGTCATAAAAAGACAGATTGGTACCATTACTGAAGGATGAGTTCAGCCCCATTTCTTCTTTCTGCCTTGGGCATGCTGGTTAGCCACTCAGCTATGTTATGACACAGCAGAAGGCTGTCCTCTAAGGTTGGGACCATGTTCTTGGACTTTCCAGACTCCAGAGCCACAAGCCAAGCAAAATTCTATTTTTATAAAGTCTTCAGTCTATAATATTCTACTATAGCACCAGAATCAGACTAAAACATCTGCTAACAGCATATTTCACTATATTTAACTGATCTTTATAATGCATTGATGATAAGTAATCAAGAAATACTGGTAATTGGTAGTTTTTATAATAAAAGTATACAAGTGATAAATGCTTATATGAATATTTTACTTCAATGGAAATGAATATGTATCAGAGATTGAAGATTTTTGTAGTAAAATTTTAGAAGAAATAATAAGTAGTAATGCAAGTTCAGAGCAAAGCTCTAAACATATTATATAAATAGGAAACAAACAAAAAAACCCTATAATACTTTTCTTAAGTGAGTACAAATCATAAATTTCCACAGCATAGAAGATGTGTAATGCTCTGGCTGATGAATGTGATATTCAATTTACATCAATCTGCTCTGGAAGGAGGAGTGTAAAATTTACCTGTGTATTAATTTCATGTTTTACAGTTATAAACAGCTAAAAAGTAGAACTTAGGTGTTGATTATTTGGATTTAAGGCATAGAGAAAAACATTTTTCTAGGTACAGTAAGACTAAAAAGTAAGAAACTGAGAGACCCAAAACACTGTGTGTTCACAGTAGTGCTTAGAGCCCACTCCACGTGACTGTGTAGTCCATATAAAAATGTAGCTAAGATTCCCAAACTTGTGGGTTAGGTGGAAGGGCAGACACAAAAAAAACTAAGGATTCAGAGACAAGGCTGGTTCATCTTTTTTGCAGTTCACTTCAGCAGAGTGACAAGGTTCTATATCAGCTAAATATATATATTATATATATATTTTAATGACATTAAAAACATATTTTTGCAAGTGGAAAATCAGCTAAATTTCCTAAGACCTCAGTCAAATGCATTCTCCTTGGGTATGCCCACTGAAAAAACATTTCCACACACAATGCCCAGAAAAGCACACTATGAAGGACAGGTTCTTCTTGGAATACAGCCTATCCTGATGTGTTTGTGAGCTACAATTAGAAGAAATTTTGCAGGAGTATTTAAAACGATCATCACAATTACCTAACTTCAGGAAGAGAAAAGCTGTCTGTGCCAACCTATGTGCATAAAATACAAAAGCTTTAAATAGGAATTTAACTATGAACAGTGTGGGCCTATGATCCATACCTCAGTCACACATAGCAAGGAACCTAGAAATCAGAAGAGTGCTAACTAGAACTCTGGAAACAATACTGGAAAGGCACTTAGAAGTTTCTAGGCTGCACAATTATCCTCAAAAATGGTTTGCCAATGAGCCCTACACTGCCCATATTGTAAGAACTGGTATGTGTGTGTGTGTGGGGGGTCTAATTAAATTTTAAAATCTGAAATTTCAGAACAAAATTCACATGTAAGGCAATAACATTATCTTAGTATGAACCTACTGAATAGCTAAAAAAGAAAGGTGTCCTAAATTTTCAAAGAGAAATGGGAAATAATAAACACATACTGAAGATCTTTCTGAGCAGTGCAATCAGATTCAGAACATAAAAACAGCAGTGACAGGAACAGCTGCACTTGGGATGAGCGAGTTCAGCAGGAAAAGGAATGAGTAAGCTAATGCATTCAGTAATGTACCAGGTAGCCCCCGGGGAAAAGGGAAAGATAAGACACTTCTGTTAAGGAGTTTTTCAAGCAAGTCAGGCACTGCCACGTCTGGTGCTCCAGCCTCTCCGACAGACAGATCAGGAGCTTTACCAGCTGCGGATGCCATGTGGCTTCTGACCACTCACCTGGAGACCCAGGTGACCAGAGAGGGAAGAACAATCAAACATGATTAGCAGAGACACTCCATAAATGATTGCTCCAAAAAAGGCTGAAATCCCAAGTGCTGGAAATGAAGGCTATCTGACAATGGAGGATTATAGTAATAAAGAGTGAGGGGTTTCAGGGACAAAGGGAAGAGATAAAAGCAGGTTCCAGAAAAGGCCCAGGGTCCTGCTGGGAGACAGGGCAGGACTGTGAAGTTCATACAGGGCACAGTGAGAGGCTTCCCCGGAAGGAACTGTGAAACCAGAGATGCAGGGCTCAAGAAGGCTGGCAGCAGATGTGGAAAACAAACCCTGCTTCCTCCCAATTTTGTCTAGGGCTAGCTAAAAATTAAGGGAGGAATGGAAAGAAGAGGATAGAAGACTGTGACCAACTTGCAAAAGTAAAAAAGTTGAGAAAATTCAACACACATTCAGAATTCAACACTGCCTTGGCAAAGATGTGAGCACTAGAATTTTGTTACATTACCTAGGTAAATTAATCTTCAGGGTTTGGAAGTATTTATTAATGCTGAAATTGTATTATGATACATCAACATTTTTCAACACTATTCGTTACAATAATTTTAGAAGAAAAGAGATGGACAAAAATAGAGTAACCACAACTTCTCTCAGGGAAAATGAGATGCATTTTCAGAAGTAGGTGGCTGAACTCTTGCAGTAGAGGTGACTCTGCACACAAGCTTAAAAAGAAAAGATAGTTGCTAAATTATGAATAAGAAGAGAAGGATTTGTTGTTGCTTCTTAGAAAAGGTGGGAAGAATGGAAAAACGCCTTCAAGGCTGAGCCAGGCAAAGAGGCCTCTTCCTTTGAGGCATAAAGCAGTAAGGGGAGACTTCAGGGGGAAAACCACTATGGATGTAAAAGTAAGAGGATGAGGACTCAGTTGATATCGAAATAACTAATTTCAACAAACTCTGGGGGGATGGGTCACAGAAGCACGTATGTTTTTTCAACCTAGTAAGAACAAAATTTCTACAAAGTGTAATCCACTATAATAAGTCCTCTCTTATGGCTCACTATTTAGAAAGAATGCTTGAATACCCAAAATAAATTGCAGGAAAGCAAGCAATTTCATTCACTCACCGACTGACTATTCAACAGGTAAGGACATGGTATACACTGAGGAACTGGATGAACACCCAATGCCTACTGCAATAAAGTAGATCCTGGTTCTGCTGAAACCCTCAATTCCATGATACTTCTGCTTGTAATCGCTACCCTTGAGGGTTTTCACCTCCACTTTTATTAGCCCCAACTATCTTTCCAGGAAACCACCCAAGTTAATTTCCTGAAACAATTTCTAGAACATGTGTACGTACAAGATTTGCAGGACTTTCAAATAGAAAGTCTGTGTGGAATAGCTCCTTTTTCTTATGTTTCCAGGGTGACCTGCCATCTTAAAATTTGTCATCTGTTACAATCTAAAGTAAATTGCAATGCAGATGAAAAAAGAGGGTGTCTTGGGGAGCTGCGAACTAGATGCTGTATGTTTTAACACAGTCACAGAGTTGTGTAGGAAAAAACATCTGACAATAAAAAAGACAAGGTTCCAGTTGCGCATATCTACTCTTAACACTGTAACACTCACTTACTGGGTCAGAGCATCCCAGAGGTGCTTTCATGCTCTAGGACATTTTTGTTTTAAAGCTTTGTAGTAAAATAATTATTATAAGTTAAATATTTTCTAACTCTAGCAATTAAAAAAAATAGTATCCATTCTGAACATTTAAAAATAGACACCTGAAAATAATTCAGGTATAAAACAAAAAGTTCTTTGATCTTTTTAAAAAGCTGGCACAAAATGAAATTATGAAATCATCAGTTAGCATTTTTATATTTAAACAGTTTAACTGGAATGGAATCGTACATTTTCCAGATTTTTCTTCAACAAGTTTCTTTTAGCATGTAAATCTCACACCTTTAACATCTGTTTCCGTTTACTTCCTGCTCTCAGTGCTTTTACTTTACACCACTTCCGGTTTACCGTCTTTATCCAACAAGTCCTGCCATCATTCATTTCCTGTAAGATATCATCTCAGTTTCTTGCATTAATCACTACTACATCCTGAGATGCTGGAAACAAATTTCGGAAGATTTTCCCCAGAAGACCACTGGGAAAGGCAATCCTCTCGGTCACTCTCCCACATCCCCTTCACTGCTTAAAAACCTTTAAGATTCACCTCTATTATCAAGGAATAAACGCCTGGTCCTGGCATTTAAAGCCTTTCAGAAGTTAATGGACTTGACAACCGCATGCCTGATGGCCTCTGGCCAATCCAGATGGCTGTATTTTGTGCTATTACATCATTTCCTTGTCTCTACCTAGACACATCTGCTTACCATGTGTAACATAGATCCAAAGACACCTTCTTGATAATGCTTTTCTTAGCCCTCTTAATCTATTTTTCTCCCTCTTTCCTTCCTTCCTTTCCTTCTCTTTCTCTCAACCTTTATTTCACAATCTTAACCAAGTGATCAAGGTTCGTAACTTCCTCAGGGCCTGGTGCTGCCACAGGGTGCCCCTGGGAGGCCACGCCCTTCTCCTTCCATATATGTTCACTCCCATTTTCAACCCTGAGTGAAAGACGAGACTGGGACTATAGAGGTAAACATGAACCCCAAATAAACCTCCATTCAAGAACATTCACCCTCCCCAATAAACAAATGGCTTCTTCTTCTACATCTATGATACTGACCTAGAATGCAAAGTTGATGGGGTGGGAGGGGCGTGGCTCCACTGCGGAGCTCACAGGAGGCACTGGGTTCAATACCCAGCACCACCAATAACAAAGAAAAACAAAAATGGAATGCAAAGTTGAACTTGGGAATGAGAAAAAGAAGAGCATTATTTAATTTTAAGATGATGGAACAAAGCAAGCTTCATTTGAACACACATTCTGTGTCTTGTGCTTGTAATACAACACAAGACGGAACTGATAGGAAAGTGTCAGAAACCTCTAAATGAGATGTGGGACAAAAGACAGCAGAGTGGGAGGAATTGCTCTTGGCAGGTTGGCCCTCCCAGATGGATGTTCCCGGTGTCCTTAATTAACATGCCATGAGCAGACAGTGACTGCTACCAGTGAGAATTATTGCCATGAAACCGAACACCCTCTTCCGAACTGGAAGATGATCCAAGCTGCCTGAGTGTTAGGGAAAAGCCTAAAACTTACTTCCTTTATAGATCAGGTACATTTGTATAGGTTAATCAACTAGTTTTGCCTGCTGGTAATTTTCAGTAAACACTTCTGAGTTAAGATGCACAGAAAAACTGTGATCACCACATTTTCTAAGTGGGTAAGATGATTTCAGGGAGCAGCATTTTTAGAGTTTATTTCTGGAGGAAGATGCCCTAGATAAACACACTAGATGGTCTTTCATGGTAGAAGGAGCAGTACCTGTTTTCTTCCCTCAGATCATTTTCCAAAGCCTGTGTTGCCCGCTGCAGCCTCCGGGATCGTACATAGCCTCTCCAGGCTCGCAGGACCTTCAGCTGCAGCTTCCAGTCCGACAGGGTCCCAGCCTTCCCTAGTTTAATCCTGTGATCAAGAAGCAGCTTGTGCCACGCAGAGAAATACCGTTTTTGACACTGCAATGGAAATATTTGGAAAATCACCACTTATCAGTACCAGTGTTTCCAATAATTGAGGGGCTTCTCAGATTTTGCCCACATGCTTTTTTTCCTACCAAGTCTAGAAACTGGTCTTGACAGAAGTGTACAGAGAAAGCACAACTCTTTTATGTTTATAGTGGTGAGAATAGTCATGTCATCCAGCTGAGGTCTTCTGAGTCTCATGACTGAAACTAAAATAATATACTGTCACTGTGGGACACCAGGTCTCTGGGGAGCTGCAGTAACAATTCCTACTGAAGCATGAACTAGAGGCTTGATGGAGAGGCTCGAGAGGGCTGCCCTGCCAGGCTGTTTGGAACTTAGAATGCCAACCACCCATTTCCTTGTTACTGATACCACTGATATTCTTCTACACAAGTGAATGTGGGAGATACCAGGAGGATTAAATGAGGTCTCTGGGCCCTAGGGAGAGGGACACCTAAAAGCAACAACTTTAACTGGGTTACTACTGACTATGTTAGGGTTTTGTTAAGGAGGCCAGAGAAACCAGATGTTGAAGCTACCTGCAGTTTCACTGATTTCCTTGTCTTTTCTCCCCGCCCCCTTGTGACCTGGAGTCAGCCACTCAAGAAGCCTTTCTTATAAAATCGCTCTCAATATCTAAGTCTCAAACCTTAGTGTTCCCAGGGCATTCTAAGCTTCCTTTAGTCACACTCTCATGACACTATATCATAATCATCAGTTTACCGGTTCCCAGTAGACTTTCCATTTCCTTAGAAAAGGGAATAGTGGGCCAGAGATTTAGCTCAGTGGTTCCAGCGCCTGCCTAGCAAGCGCAAGGTCCCTGGTTAGATCCTGGTAACCACATACAACAATACCGGGCAAGGTAACTCACACCCGTCAGCAATCAGTACCACATACCACAGTGTTGGGCATGGTAGCTCATGCCTGTAATCCCAGAACTCAGGAGGCAGAGGCAGGAGGATTGCTGTGAGTTGGAGGCTTGCCTGGGCTACTACTAGTGAGCTCGGGGCCAGCCTGAACTACAAAGTGAGACCCTGCCTCAAAAAAAAAAAAAAAAAAAAGGAATAGGGCCGATAAATGGGAATGGCAAATCTAAGAGTGACACTGGGGGGGTGGTGGCTAAGAGAAAATAACCTTACAGGGAATGACTTCAGGGAGAGAACAAAGAATGTCTAACACCACCTTCAAAGATTTTAGGTCAGCCCTGTTGTTTCCTTCTTTCTAAAAATACTTTGCTTTCAATACATACTAAGTACCACTGTGTTTAAATTTGGAAGCAAAAATCATTTAAGATATAATCTCTACTTTTGAGATGCTATAGAGAGACAGTATAGGACTAAACAAGACTAAGAACACAAAAAGGTATACGGTAGACTTCTTAGAAATATACTGTTTAGCTGAAATTATTTTCTACACAGGATATTAGTTATATTCCCATTTATACAAACATAATTTCTCATTGTAAGAAACCATGGCAAATTTTTAAAATCTTTTAAAATAATTGCCTTATTCCTTTTGCATTATATCAAGTAAGGGCACATTTTCCAGATCTTCATTTTAAATCCCTTGGTAGGAAGGAGGGAAAGAAGGAAGGAAGGAAGGAAGGAAGGAAGGAAGG
>PVIC010059030.1:0-10224 GCA_004025085.1 Thryonomys swinderianus | reverse complement strand
GGGAGGCAGAGACAAGAGGATTGCTGAGTTCGCGGCGGCTTGCCTGGACACCATAGTGAGCTCAGGGCCAGCCTGAACTACAAAGCAAGACCCTGTCTCAAAAAGAAAAAAAAATGCTACATAAAATTATATGGACTGTATATGAGTAATTCAGTATGTTATGAAATGAAAAGAATAACCAAATTGACTCTCCAGCCCTTGTTCTCTTGTTAGAAGTTTTCACAGATAGATATATCTACTCTTTAAGGATACCTATGTACGTACTATCTAATCAAAGCACTTGAATTGTCACTTTATAATCTGCCTTCTTTTTGCTACTCTTTATAACTTCCAAATTTCATAGAGAATTCCTTTCCTCATTTCTTTGCTTAGAAAATCAGACTCATTCTTCAAATTCTTGCAAAAATTTGATATGCTTTCCCCAGCTCCTGAAAAGAGAACTATTAAATCCCTCTCTTCTATATTATTATAGCACTTGGTTTACATGTCAGAGGGCTATCTTCTCCATAGAATTTTTCATTCTTAAAAACAAGAACTGTGTCCATTTTTGCATCACTCTTTACTGCTATGAACAGTACTTGACATAATTGAGGGCTTTAATAAGTACACAAAAAGCAAACAAAAGAAAATTGGGGAGCAAAATAAAATCAACACAGTTGCTACCTGTGCTATTGCTATACTTTATGAAAGCATAATGCAAAATAAATAGATATATATGGTCATCATTGTTCTTCCCTGCATAATTTCAAAGGCTTAATTTAACAGGGTGAGGTATCATTTAGTGGAGCCACAGAATAAGATTGTGGTTCTTAGATTCTCAAATAATCTTCAGAATCAATATAGCTTTTTATTTCTATAAATCTTTAGAGGGTTTTTATACTCATTAACATTTTTCTTTCTTCAGATAATACAAAAGGAGTTAACCTTTAAGTGTTGAAATAAGCCCTACAATATTGATGGATTAGCAAGATGGGAAAAGGAGAAAGAATTATAGTCTGTTTTAAAAACTAACAATCTTTATTATATTTTCCACTTTTATTTGACTTTGTAATGTAAAATTTTAGGCACAAAACTCCTATGTATCTAGTAATTAACTTTAACAATCATCAGTGTTCTGTTCTATCACAATCTTTAATGTAAGCAAAAGAAAAGCAAAAACAAGACAGACCTAATAGGTATAATTGGTATTTTATAAGGTATCTAAAGTACTTTTCAAGAACAATATACTATAGAAATACACTTAAAAAAAAAAAGACTATAGATTCATTGGAATGAGAAAGCCAAAGAGACAAAGGTTGCAAAAGTCTTCAGGAGAAGTGCTGACTCTGCCCTGTTCCATGACCCAGCACACACAGACCCGAAGGACATGCTTTTCTTTTGAGGTTTGTAGAGCTCAGAGAAAGGACCTCCCTAAATTAGAAATGACTGTGCCTTCTAGCACTTGACTGCTTCTCCCCTCTAGTTGGCACTGTATCACAGACTTTCTCAAATTAGAGGTGATAATAATTATGACAAGAGGCATCTTAGAGTCCTAGTTCCTTCCCCAGATCCCTCTGAAAGTGAACTGTTCTCTTGGCCTTTATTTAGTTCTATTTATTTCAACTTAAAAATGTTTAGTATGTTTTATTGTAAGACAATGTAAACCACTTTCATTATTCAGTTACTCTTACCTTTGCTCATTAAATATTTACTAAGCCCCTCCTGTGTTTAGACCAAGATAGGCAAAGTATTTAGTGCCTAATACTAAACTAAAAATATAAAATTGAATGTCATGAGAACATTTACAAAACTGAATTGGTTTTTTCTGTGACTAATGGAAGTCTCTTTACTCAAAGAGTAAGACAAAAAGCTACTACCTTCATCTAACAGTAACAAGCCATGGGACTAGCACTGAAGTGGAAACAGTTGCACATGAGAAGTGTGTTAGTGTGCTACATTTTCCTAACACCGCTGTCCACAAGTGATTCTGAATGCTTAAGATTAAGGGCCAAAAATTTGTCTCCAGCTCTCCTTGTAGGGTCAATGGATGCAGTTTGAATCGAAAGAGTCAGCCTAGAGGCAGACCTAACTCAGTTTCATTCATGTTTTCTTCATTTTGTTTTGTTTTGGTCCTAAGCCAAATAAAACTTTCATTTTTAATTTCAAAAATGTTGATTTCATAAATACTGAACAAAAATACCATTGTAATTTATTTTAAGTCCTAATTTAATGGTATCCCTGGGCTTAGTATATTAGTGGCTTGCACTTTTTAAAATAAATCTTTATTGGTACAATTTCTATACATCTCATAATCACATATAACATCGGGGAATTTGTACCAGTATATGACACAAGTTAATTCTCATTTTTACCCATATCCGTACCTACCTGCACCTCCCCACCCACTTTTTATATACTTTTTTATTTTCATTGTGAATCATATTTATACCTTCCCCTCATACCCACACCAAATTTCCTATGGAAATTCCCCACTCCATAAAAAGTGTCATATTTTCTAGGGCTCATTTTCATCTATAGGTGTTCATGTCAAAGAGAAGATCCGGTATTTGCCTATCTGTGATCTATTTACTTCACTTATTAGTATATTCTCCAGGTGTCTCCATTTGCACATAAATTGATCAATATTGTCATTCTTTATGTCAGAATAATACTTCATTTTATAAAGAAAACATCTTCTTAATCCACTCTCCAGTTGATGGGCATTTGAGTTGTTTCCAAGATTGAGCTATCATGAACTGAGCTGCTATGAACAAGGGTATACATCTGTCTTTCCAATGTGATTTTTAAAATTCTTTTGGGTGGGCCGGAGGGTTAGCTCAGTGGTTCCGGCGCCTGCCTCACAAGCACAAGGTCCTGAGTTCCATCCCCAGTAACCACATACAATGTTGGGCGTGGAGACTCACGCCCACCAACAATCAATACCCCATACCACAGTGTTGGGTGTGGTGGCTCACGCTTGTAATCCCAACACTTGGGAGGCAGAGACAGGAGGATTGCTGAGTTTGAAGCTTGCCTAGACTACATAGTGAGCTCAGAGCCAGCCTGAACTACAAGGCAAGAACCTGTCGCAAAAAAAAAAAAAAAAAAAAAAATTCTTTTGGGTATATTCCTAGCAGGGGCATAGCAGGGTCAAATGAGACACCTAGTCCTAGTTTTCTGAGAAATCTCCACATGGATCTCCACAATAGTTGCACAAGTCTGCAATACCACCAACAGTGGAGAAGGATTCCTTTCTCACCACAGCCACGCTAGCATTTACTGTTCCTTGATTTTGTGATAGTGGCCATTCTTTGTAGAGTGAGATGAAATCTCGGTGTTGTTTTCATTTGCATCTCTTGAGTGACCAGTGATGTTGAACATATGTTTCTTGGCTGCTTTGACTTCTGCCTCTGAGAAGTGTCTGTTCATTTCAGAGGCCAATTTTTGAATTAGGTTTTAAATTTGGGGAAGCTGATCTATTTGAGTTCTTTATATATTGTAGATAATAGTCCTTTGCCTGATAAACAGCTAGTAAACATTTATTCCCATGTTGCTGGCTGTCTTTTAGCAGTGCCAGTGACTTCTTTTGCTGTGCAGAAGCTTTTCAGGAGGATGAAATCCCATTTGTTGATTCATTCTGCTAGTTCTTGTGCTACAGAGGTTTTATTCATAAAGTCTCTGCCTAAGCCAATGTCTCTAAGAGTTTTACCTAGCTTGTTTTACAGCAGGCTTATTGTTTCTATTTTAATGTTTAAGTCTCGTATGCACTGTGAGTTTAGTTTTGTGCATGGTGAAAGAGATAGGCCTAGCTTTAGCTTGTGGCAGGTTAAAGCCCGGTTTTTCCAGCAACATTTTTTAAAGAGGCTGCCATTCCTCCATTGGGGATGTGTGCCTCCTTTGTCAAACATAAGGTGGCTTAGTGTATCCGGAGTTGTTTCTGGATCCTCTAATCTATTCCACTGGTCCTCAGGTCTGTTACTTTGCCAGTACCATGCAGTTTTTATCACAGTGGCTTTATAGTACAGTTTTAAATTGGGAATTGTAATACCCCCTGCCATGTCGTGGTAGCTTAGAATTGCTTTTGCTATTCTAGGTTTCTTGTGTATCCAGATCAACTTTTGTATTATTTTCTGTAGCTCTGTGAAGTATAGCATTGGAATTTCAATTGCAATTGCACTGAATCTATGTAGTAGTTGTGGGAGTATAGCCATTTTGACGATGTTGGTTCTCCCGACCCAGGAACAAGGGATATCTTTCAACTTTCTGGTTTCCTTTTCTATTTCACTTTTCAGAGTCTTACAGTTTTCAGAGAAGAGGTCTTTCACTTCCTTTGCTAGGTTGATTCCTAGATATTTCATTTTTCTGGGTGCTATCATGAAAGGGATTGACTCCCCAATTTCCTCTTTCAGTGAGTCTGTTGTTTGTGTAGACAAAGGCTGTTTTGTGAGCATTGAACCTGTATCCAGCAACACTACCAAATTTGGTAATTAAGTCTAGCAGTCTTTTGGTTGAGTTTTTAGAATCCTCTAGATAGAGTCTCATATCATCAGCAAATAATGCCAGTTTAACTTCTTCCTTTCCTAGCTTTATTCCTTGTATATCTTTGTCCTGCCTGATTGCAATGGCTAATGTTTCCAGCACTATATTGAACAAGAGTGGTGACAGCGAGCATCCTTGTCTCATTCCTGACCTTAGTGTAAAAGGTTTCAGTTTTTGCCCATTGAGTATGATGCTGGCTGTTGGTTTCTCATAAATAGCTTGTATTAAATTGAGATAAAGTCCATCGACTCCAATTCTCTGTAGGGTTTTGATCATAAATGGCTGTTGGATTTTGTCAAATGCTTTTTCTGCGTCTATTGAGATAACCATATAGTTTTTGTCCTTGAGTCTGTTAATATAGTATATTACATTGATTGATTTAACAGCCTTTCATCCCTGGGAAAAATATGACTTGATCAGGGTGTATGATTTTCTTGATAACTCTCTGTATTCGGTTTGCCAGTATTTTATTGAGGATTTTTTTGCGTCAATGTTCATGAGAGAAATTGGCCTGTAGTTTTCTTTTTTGGTGGGATATTTCCCTGCCTTTGGAATCAAGGTCACGGTTGATTCAAGGAATGATTTGGGGAGTACCGCTTCCCTTTCAATTTCATTAAAGAGATTGAGAAGGGGCCGGAGGGTTAACTCAGTGGTTCTGGCGCCTGCCTCGCAAGCATAAGGACCTGAGTTCGATCCCCGGTTACCACATATAATGCTGGGCGTGGTGGCTCATGCCTGTAATCCCAGCACTCGGGAGGCAGAGACGGGAGGATTGCTGAGTTCGCGGCAGCTTGCCTGGGCACCATAGTGAGCTCAGGGCCAGCCTGAACTACAAAGCAAGACCCTGTCTCCAAAAAAACATAAAAAAAAAAAAAAGAGATTGAGAAGTACTAAAGAGATTGAGAAGTTTTATAGAATTCAGCAGTGAAGCCATCAGGACCAGGGCTTTTCTTTGTTGGTAGGTTTTTTATTACATTTTCAATTTCCCAGATTGATACTGGGTTGGTTAACATTTTTATATCCTCTTCATTCAACTTTGGAAGTTTATATGTGTCTAAGAATCTATCCATTTCTTCTAGATTTTCCATCTTCTTGGAGTAGAGATTTTCAAAGTAAGTGTTTATTATCCTTTGGACTTCCTCTGGGTCTGTGATGATTTCCTCATTTTCATACCTTATAGCATGGATTAGAGCCTTTTTCTTCCTTTGTTTAATAAGGTTGGCTAAGGGTCTGTCGATCTTATTTATCCTTTCAAAGAACCAACTCTTTGATTCGTTGATTCTTTGTATTGTTCTCTTTGTCTCCACTGCATTAATTTCTGCTCTGATCCTTATAATTTCCATTCTACTATGCACTTTGGGTTTGTTTTGCTCCTCTTTATCTAACTCTCTGAGGTTCATGGTTAGATTGTTTATTTCAGTTTGCTCTATTTTCCGAGTGTAGGTATTCACTGCTACAAATTTACCGCACAGAATTGCTTTCATTGTGTCCCATAAATTCCTGCATGTTGTGCTGGTGTTGTCGTTTAGTTGTAGAAACTGTTTAATTTCTTCTTTGATTTCGTTTGTGGCCCATTGGTTGGTCAACAGAGTGTTGTTCAATTTCTTTGTGTATGTGAGGATCTTGGAATTGCTACTGCTATTCAGCTCCAGTTTCAAGGCACTATGGTCTGAGAGTATGCAGGGGATAACTTCGATTCCTTTGTTTTTACTTAAGCTTGTTCTATGGACTAGAATGTGGTCTAATTTGGAGAATGATCCATGAATAGCTGAGAAGAAGGTATAGTCTCGCTTTGTAGGGTGAAAAATTCTGTAGGCATCTAATAAGTCCATTTGCTCAAAAGTTTGATTTAGCTCGTGTTTCCGTATTGAGTCTTTGTCATTTTGATCTGTCAATTTGTGACAATGGAGTATTTAAGTCCCCTACTACTACTATTGTATTCATGGTTAACTGGCTTTTCATGTCCAGTAATGTTTGTTTTATATAGTTGGGTGCATTACAGTTTGGTACATAAATATTTATGATTGTTATTTCTTTCTATTGGATAGTTCCCTATACGAGAATATAGTGACCTTCTTTATCTCTTTTAATCAGTTTTGGTTTGAAATCTATTTTATCTGCAAACTAGATAGCCACTCCTGCTTTTTTGCAGTTTCCTGTGGCATGGAGGATTGTTTTCCAACCTTTTATTTTCAGTCTATGCGTTTCCTTCTGAATTAGGTGTGTTTCCTGTATGCAGCAGATTGTAGGACCTTGCATCTTGATCCAATCTGCTAGTCTGTGTCTTTTAATTGGCCCATTGAGGCCATTGACATTAATGGTTATGACTGATATGGACATATTCAGAGCTGCCATGTTTCCCTATTCTTGGGTCTTTTCTTCTTTGTTTTTCCCCTTTTCTATTTAGTTTGTTTGCCCCAATAAATTCACTCTCCTGGGTATTGTGGGTATGGAATATTCTTTTTTTTTTTTTCCAAGATGTTCTTTAGGATGTTTTGAGTGCAGGTTTCATATTTGTGAAGTTTTTCAGGTGTTCTTTATCATGGAAGTATCTTATTTCCCTATCTGTTCTGAAAGTTAGTTCTGTAGGATACAACACTCTAGGTTGGAGATTGCTTTCCTGCAATGCTTGAAATACTTCTCTCCATGTTCTTCTTGCACTGATTTTGTTTGTGTTGAAAAGTCTGTTGTGATCCTAATGGGCTTCCCTTTGTAGGTGATTTTTTTCCTTTCTCTCACTGCTCTCAGTATTGTATTCTTTTGTTGTACATCTGGAACCTTGATAATTATATGTCTAGGTGTAGATTATTTTTATGTCACGGCATTTTGGAGTCTGATAGGCCTCATTTATCTGTATGTCTATTTCTTTTCCTGTGAAGTTTTCTGTTGTTATCTCTGACAATAGCTTTTTTTATGTCTTTTTCACTGTCTCCTGCTTCCTCAGTGACTCCAATCAGTCTTATATTATTTTTCTTTGAGTCATCTAGAAGCTGTTGAATTGATTTCTCATGGTCCCTTGCTCTTTTCCATAGATTATATATTTCCTGCTCGTTGGCTGCCATGCTGCCCTCTAGGTCTTAGATTCGGTTCTCTACTTCATTCATCCTACTTCGCAAGCTTTCATTCTCCTTCATCATTCCCTGGAGCTCTGCTTGAAGCTGTTTAAAAAGTTCCATTGCTGCCGGGCGTGGTGACTCACGCCTGTCATCCCAGCACTCAGGAGGCAGAGACAGGAGGATTGCTGAGTTCGAGGCTTGCCTGGGCTACATAGAGAGCTCAGAGCCAGCCTGAACTACAAAGCGAGACCCTGTCTCAAAAAAAAAAAAAAAGTTCCATTGCTTCTCTATCTTTGATTCTGTCATCTCGCTGATCTCTTCTTTTATGATGTCTTTCACTGTGGACAGTATCCCTGTTTTGATCTCAGAGATGTGTTCTTCCATTTTACTAGATCCGCTTTAATTACCATCTCCAAGAGTCCTGGCATTTGAGTTTTAGTTTGCCCTATTTCCCTTTTCTCTGATTTTCCCTGTGGTGGTAATCTTTGTGTTCATTTTTGTGTGTGTGTATTTTCTCATTTCTACTCTTTCATTGTTACTAATGCTATTCTTTGCCTGCTGACAGGGCAATGTTTGTTGCGGGTCTCCTGTTAACTGGGACCCTTTGGATGTGGCACTTTCCTGGGGGGTCCTCCTTGAATCTGTGATGACCCTTGACAGTTCTCACTTCTGACCCATCATGGGAAGTGTTTGAACAGAGCAATCACATCATGTTTGTTACCATAATACAATCAATGCCAATATCAGTATTAAACACAGTAAATAAGATAAAAAGTTTTGTTAAATTCTATTCTGAAGACTTTGAGCTTATGAGTTACCTCTATGTCCATATGCCAGAATTTAGAATTAATCAGCAATGTGTATACAACATGTAGATCGTAAATGTACCCCCTGAACCCTTTGGGGATAAGAGGTCACTGGGGCATCAGGGAGGTAGGGAGAGAGGAGGAGAATAAAATAGGGTTAGCAGATTTATGAAGATGACCTATACCCTAGAACCTCATATATGCCAGATCTAATAAAGGATAAAAGGGCATGTATACAACAGTACTAACTGTATGCTGTAAGACCATTGGAGACTTTGCACACCTTCTTATAATAGTACAGAAGAAGAAATATGGCAGCCTATGTGTATTTTACTTCTGGGTATTGCTTCTGACAGGCAGATAGTAGAGGGTGTGGGGACAAGAGGTAAATAGAGGAATCTAGGAGTAGATTGCAAAATAGAAACTAGGTTCCCTTTTTTTGTTTTTTTGTTTGTTTGTTTGTTTTGTTTTTGTTTTTTTATCTTGCCTGGTCTCTCATCATGTCTCCAGGAGTGCATCTCCTGTGGAGAGATGCAGGAGATGGCTCTGGCTCCTCTCAGAACTGCGTCCTCACAATGCAGCTCCAGTGTGGGGTTCAGGCCGTCCGGAGGTCCTCAATCCTCTGTGGTGGGGATGGCGCCCAGAGTCCATACCTGACTCCTCACTAAATATCTCCTGGGTGGAGCGAGCCAGTGGGAAGTTTTCAGTGCTCCGCCACCACCAGAAATGGAATGGCACCCGAGGTAGCCAAGTCCGCACTGATCCGGGGTGCAGTGGGCCAGTGGGTGACCCTCAGTCCACCGCCGCAGGAAACGGAATGGAGCCCAATGTAGCCGAGTCCACGCTGCTCCGGGGTGCAGTGGGCTGGTGGGCAGCCCTTAGTCCGCCGCTGCCAGAAACAGAATGGCACCCAAGGTAGCTGAGTCTGCACCACTCCAGGGTGCAGTGGGCCAGTGGTCCTGGCTTGCACATTTTCATCATTATTTCTTTCTTTTTTACTGCATTTTCTTTTTATTGAGATATCTTATATATGCAGAATAATCACAAATGACACTGAAAAAATTTGTGCCATTATATGATATGGCTTAATTCTCATTTTCTCCCATTTTATCCTACAACTTCAACTATGATATAAAAGTAAGTTTTACACTGGTAGTAAGAGAGAAACATAGCTGTAGAGCTCAGATAAGCTGCAATAAAGAAAAAGCTTATAGGAAACAGTTAATGATTTTACCCATTATGTTCCCCAACATTGTTTTATATTCAGAATTATTCTATTAATTCCCTACCATTTACTAATAAGTTGTTCCCAATTTGTGTACCTTCTGCTTAAATTTTTTCCCATATCCTAACTTGCTATTCTTGAGTTTCTTAGGGAACTGGTTTTCCTTATAAGAACTTGGTCTTGCATGGACGATAATCAATTTGTTCCTGACCTTCACTAACCCACTTAGTTCTTTCATTTATTTTTGTATCAGTTTCATATAGTAGTCAGTGAACTCTTTAATATCAAGAGGGGCTAATCAGTATTTTTTTTCTCATATTCAGTTTAGGGTTTGGTATAATTGAGCTTAATAAATACCTGTTAAAATAATGGATAAATAATGCATATCAAGAACATTGGGAAGATGGGAACTAAGAGAAATACTTGATATAGTGAAGTAAAGCTAAAATGAATCTGAAATTTAACTAATTTGCATTATAATCTATTAGACTAGTTTTACTTAAATATGTGTTAGGAAAATAGTTTTGGTGTTGCTGTTGTCATTGTTGTTCTGTTTGTTCTTTGTTTTGAGATAGGGTCTCTTTTTTTTTTTTTTTTTTTTTTTTTTTTTTTTTTTTTG